>JABUQX010086559.1:0-7500 GCA_015478945.1 Trachelipus rathkii
AGATGTAGCAATGGGTCTTACCAGGCCAATATAAGGATAGGGGTGATCGAAGTGCACCGAAGAGGAAGAAAGAACAAGGGGCTGAGAAAACGTTCTTCGCACACAAGACACCCCGTAGGTGAAGCGGGAAAAGTGGCGGAGGAAGTACTGTCCCGTGAAACAGTGAAATTATAGCCACAAAATAACCAAAACGCAGCACAAGGCTATTCACACGAGCAGTGAGAGTAACCACCTCTCTTCCCGGAGGGGGGCCTCTTTAGTCCCTCACCGTTTATTACAGCACGGTCGGAATAGTTCCCCGGAAGGCGAGAGAGTGAAGAGCTAGCACTCACCAAGAAACACCTGCATCCTCGGGTAATTATGGTGGAGAGGACCTAGGTTCAATTCCTCACATGATTGAAGACTCCCTGGGTAATCCTATAAAAGAGTGAATCACAGCTCTTAAGCATCACAGAAATATAAAAGCATTTAAAAATAAGAAGTGACTTTTTTTACATATATAACAAAGTTTCACAATCAATCGAAACATTTAAAAAATGAGTACTAAAATTAAGCTATATCAACTTCGTCATTACATTATACTACTAATATGTAGCAATCATAATATTTTTTACTATTTTTTCTTCTTTATTTTTATCACTACTATTATCTCTATATGTAATCATAACATTGAGAATAGTAGGAGTACCAAAAAATGTATTTATTTTTTACGCTGTCTTGACTTAATTTGTCTATTTTTTGAGGAGACTATTAATATTTTATTTTATATTTTTTATTTCACTTTTTATTTTTTTTATTTACTCTTTATTTATTTTTTTATTACATCTTTCTACTATAGACCTTAAACAAGTAACTCAAAGCATTTAAGATATTGTATCCTTATTTCCCCTGGGTATTGTACGTTTTGTAGCTATATGGTAATTGCTGATTAAGTTAAGCGCTTCATCACTACACATAATAATACAACCACAATAATTAATATCTAATATATAAAATATATACCTCTAATAAATAATAAATTATAAAATATATATAAATATTATGTATATATATATTATATCTATCCGTCTATTATAATATAAATAATAACTAAATATATATATCTATATACTATTAATATATATATATATTATTATATATATATCATATCTCTATATCATCTCTCATTTTATATTATTAACCTTTATCTAATATAATTATATAATATCTGTATTTAGATAGTGACTATCCCATGTTATTTCAGTTCACTATACGACTGACCGCCTAATTCTTATATATATACTGACTATATTAATCTTATATATATATCTTACTATAATATATATATATATATTATATATTTAATTTATATTATATACATACTTAGCTTCATATCTTCTACTTCTATATACTGTTAACATCCAGGCGATATTAACATTCATCAAATGACTCAGTGAAAAGAAGTACAGCGGGCATAAACTAATACCATATCTATACTCCAGAAAGCGGGCATTGCGCCATCCGAAAGTTGCGCCTAATGGTGCACTATCCACAATTTGTAGCTCAAGGCGCATAAGGTGCAATCATTTTTAAAAAGGCGGAACTAAAAGCAAAAGGCGCAAACAGCAAATCCTCTGCGCCTATATTCGGCCGGCGGCTATAATGAACAGGAACAAAGCATTTTTTTACCCTTAAAAATTAGAACTTAGAAGCGTGGAAAACTTGTATCATTCTAAAAAACCAGTGTAAAACTTATATATAATATATACCCGACATATATAGTAAATATATAATATATATAATATATATATATATATCAATATATATATTTATACTAATACTCTATAATCTATAATATATATAATATTTAGTATTTTATAGTTATTTACGTTCTTAACTACAAATAAATGGCAACTATGGGTCTAAACAAATTTTTACTTCAGAGCTCGTGCTAAACCCTCTGGGGGAAAACATGGACACATGGACTGGAGGAAGGAAGAGGACTAAAGTCGTTTACGTTTGTTTTTAAATTACAAAAAATAATAAATGTGTTTTCCTTCCTTATAAAAGCATGCTTTTATTATCGCACTAAAGTTACTTTGCAAATAAATTTACAAACAGCACGGCCGGGAAAATAGCTCGCAGCCGCAAGGCGCATAGGCGAAAGGCGAATTACGCTCTGAATATATATATAATATGATTTAATATATTATATACTATATTATTATATATCACATGACGAGGACAGACATCTATTAGGGCAACTATGTACGAGCATGATTCGAAATAGATAGAGAGTATAATGTAGCACACCTATGGGTGAGGAGATAGAGTTAATACGTATAGGAATCGGCGTTATAGATTATCGACAGTATATATAGAGGAGTATATATATATACTGTTAAGGTATATAATATTATATTTATATATGTGTACGGGTAAGTATGCACAAAGGGACCCGGATTACAAATATGATGAAACATGGGATAGATAGCTGCGCGCGTCATAAGGTGGGAGAGGCCAGAGAAACTTTTTGGGTGGCAAGTTTTGTTTTTTAAGTCTGATTTCATTTTAACTCCTGCTCGAGTGCACCTGTAACTATTTTTTAACAGACTACGCGAGACCCCACGAAATTTTTAAAACTATTTTCAAAATTTCAAAATGGTCGGATGTTTTCTTGGTTTTTGTGATCAAGAGCATATATATATATGTATATGGTATATATTATATAATATATTATAATATATATATATTATATAATATATTATCTATATATATATATATATTATATATATATATATACTTACTATATATATATATATTATATATATATATATACTATACTATATATATGTAATGGTGTAATATGATCGTTATAGATCGAATATAAGGAGACTACGTAAAATTATTCAGAGGAAAATTAGTTTATTTGTGTGGTGGGGAACGTATTATATAATATATAACTATCATTATATATATATATATAGTATATTATATATTACATAACTGATTACAAAATACTAATAATTAATATTAACTAAAATTATTAATGATCAACATTTGATAGAAGTAGTGGACTAAATACAAATACCATAATTAGGTTATATATTATATATCTTATATATATTATTATTAAATATTAATATAATTCTAATGGCAATTAATTACAAGTATATAGTATATACGGTATGCTATATACTTATATATAAATAATATAAATTATATATTATAATATAATAATAATATAAATATATAATTTCTATTATATATATATATAATATATATATATATATAAATATATATATATATATTATATATATAATATACATATATATATACTATTATGTATAAATGCATATATTAAAAAAAATATGAAAATGTCTTGAATCTCTTTGAGCACAAATCAAAGTTCGAACGTGTAAGAAACAAAGTAAAAAGTTTCAAATCATTATATTTTCCAACCAGAGAAAAAGATGGTTAGCTCTCTTAAATGGTAGTGGTTTACAGGTATGAACTGTACGAATGTAATACGCACATTACATAGTATAATACTAATGTTACTAAGGACTTGGAGCAAGCCACGGACTAACGAAGCACGGACTGACTACTAGCATAATATCGCTAGACACACTGGATACAGACTTAATATAGACTTATGAGCATAGTTATTATATAATATCTTAAGTTATATATATATATATATATATATATATATATATATATATAATAATATATATTATTATATATATATAAATATATATGCCGCTATACTATATACTATACTATATCAATATAATAGAGCATTATATATATATATATATACTAGTAATATATGAATATTATATATATATAATAGTATATTCAAGATATTTAGTGTCTTCAAAGATATTTAGAATAGATGACGCCATTCAAAATAGAACGTATCTAGTGAAAATAAAAAGCGTTTTCGGAACGAGTTCTGAATCAGAACGTCTCTTGATCGAACGACTTCTGTCTTTCAGTGACTTTTCTAATATTTTGTCACGTCTTTGATATGATTACAGCTCAGATCGAATACAGAGGCTTCAAACGTTTATAGGCTCATTTTCAGAGAATAGATAACGGCTGCAAGAGATGTGATATCGGTAGAAGGTACACAAGTGGAGTGGAAAAACGGAAAAATAAAGCAGAAAAAAAGAAAGGCGACTGAAGCATGTGGCTTGTACTCGGAAGATATCAGACATATTTAAAACGTCTGTGACAGCTACAGCTGACTCGCATGTTGAGGGAATAACTAATAATGACAGTAGTTGTAGTACAGCTTCGGAATATACAACTACCCCTATATTTCTAGCTGATTAAGAAGGCGCTTCAAGCAAAATTGATGATTATTCCGCTCAAACTTTAGTCTGTACAGAATCAAAAGTGCCATCTAGTACTACTATTCATACTCTACAATACGAAGACCCTGCTACATGGCCTGGCATTATAACTGACGAATTCTGTTCATCATATTAACAAAAATATTGAACAAAAAGTGGATGCAGACACTAGTTTCAAAAAATCAGTAAGAGTTTATGAGGATGGAAGAACTCGATATTTGAATCCTAGTGCATTTTTTCGACAGCTTACGAATAGTGAGACCATTAACTATTGTTTTCAGAATCGTCTGGTAAAGTGTACTGTTTTGTTTGCAAATTATTTAATACCCAGGACAATAACTTCACTCTAGGATTTAATGACTGGAAACATCTTAACCGTATTTTGGAACATGAGAATAGTGATGCCCATTGAAATAGTATTATCCAATCTACATTATTAGCTCAAAAACACGTACATATTGATTCACAGCTGCACACCCAGTATGAAAAAGAATGTGAATACTGGAGAAATGTTTTACGTATTGTTGCTGTCTTGAAATTTCTTGCACAACGTGGACTTGCTTTTAGAGGTAAAAATGAAAGGATCGGCTCTCCTCAAAATGGCAATTTCCTTGGATGTATTGAGCTTTTGGCAGAGTTCGATCCATTTTTAGCATGTCATTTATCTCGCTTCGGAAATGTTGGTAAAGGTAAGGTTTCATACCTGTCTTCTACAACATGCAATGTGTGTATTCAATTGATGGCTGGGAAGGGTTTTGCTACTATTGGGTCAGAGGTAAAAATTGCAAAATACTATAGTATTAACGTAGATGCGACACCAGATATCTCTCACTGTGATCAATTAACTTTTATTTTGTGCTATATGAAAAACAGCGGTAAACCAGTTAAAAGTTTTTTACAGTTTATAAACATTTCTGGTCATGATAGGGCCACACTGACTGATGCTATTTTAGAAACTTTAAGAGTAAACACGATTCCAATAGGTGACTGTTAAGGTCAAAGCTACGACAATGCCAGTAACAAGGCAGGAAAATACTATGGTGTTTAAGCTAGAATCAAAGAAGAAAACCCAGCAGCTGAATTTGTTCCCTGTTCTGCACACTCCTTAAATTTAGTGGGTTGATATACTTCAGAATGCTGTTTAAATGCTGTTTCATTTTTCGGATTTCTTCAGGCATTGTACAGCTTTTTTTTTCATCTACACATAGATGGGGTATACTGGTATCAGTAATTAAGGGAACTGTTGTGAAGTCTTTGTAAGTTACACGTTAAAGTTAGAAACTTTAAAAGTAAACACGATTCCAATAGGTGACTGTCAAGGTCAAGGCTACGACAATGCCAGTAACATGGCAGGAAAATACTAAGGTGTTCAAGCTAGAATCAAAGAAGAAAACCCAGCAGCTGAATTTGTTCCTTGTTCTGCACACTCCTTGAATTTAGTGGGTTGATATGCTTCAGAATGCTGTTTAGATGCTGTTTCATTTTTTGGATTTCTTCAGGCATTGTACAACTTTTTTTATTCATCTACACATAGATGGGGTATACTGGTATCAGTAATTAAGGGAACTGCTGTGAAGTCTTTGTAAGTTACACGACGGTATGTTTGAAATGATGCAACACGTGCATTGCGAGAAAACTACGCAGAAATCTGCTCTGCATTGATGAAAATATGTGATGATGAGAATCAAACACAAGCCACAAGAATTGAATCATCTTTGCTGCATTCAAAAATGGAACAATTTGAAACAGCACTCCTTTGCATTCTCTGGGACTCTATACTTCATCGGTTTAATGCAGCAAGTCAATCTCTCCAGGCAACACATATTGAACTTGCAACCTGCGTTTCTTTGTACGACAGTTTAGTGTCCTTCATCGCTTCAATTCGAGACAAATTTGAGGATTTTGAGACAAAAGCTAAGGATTCTTGTAAAAGACTATAGCTATTCTTCAGAAACAAAAAGACAACCGAAAAGGAAACGTACTGCTGGAGAAAGTGAGAATGATCATATATTTTCAGGAAAGGACCAGTTTAGAGTGAAAACTTACTTAGTAATTTTGGATTCGTTAAATACTGAATTAATAAGAAGGAAAAAAGTTTATTCGGAATTAAATGCTAATTTTGGATTTTTGTATAAAATAAAATCTCTAACGGGTGCTGAGGTTAGAGAAGCCGCAAAAAACATGAAGGAAAAATACCCGTTGGAGTTGATAATGTGGATGATTTTACAGATGAATTAATTCAATTTTCAAGCTATTTGTCTGATTGTTCTGAGCTTGCTGAGATTGATGACTTGTCTTCTTCTATGTGTCTTGAATCATTTACGGTGTACTAGTGGAGGCAGTCTTCTCGCAAGCTTTCCAAATGTTGACATTGCATACCGAATCTACCTAACGCTTCCTGTGGCTAATACCGAAGGCGAGCGGTCTTTTTCCGTTTTAAAAAGTTAAAAATTATTTGCGATCTACCCTTAGTCAAGAAAAATTGTGTGATTTATCTCTATTCGCCATCGAGTCTGATCTCACAGGAGTCATTGACTTCGAAGAAATCATCGATGAATTTTCAAAACGTAAGGCAAGAAAAAAGCCACTGTAGAGACGTAGAGTTGATAAAATATTTTGATTAGTACTCGTACTGAATAACACTGTAGTGATTATATATATTATATATTTATATATATATATATATATATATATATATATATATATATATATATATATATATATATATATATATATATATATATATATATATATATATATATATATAATAGTAATTAGTAGCATATATTGATATACTGAATAACACTGTAGTGATTAGTATTATATATATATATATATATATATATATATATATATATATATATATATATATATAAATATAGAATAACACAGTAGTGATTATTATCATTATATATATATATATATATATATATAATAGTAGCATGTATTGATGTATTTATTGTATGAAATTCTACTTTGATGATGTATGACGCTAATATGTCTAGTAGCACATACATATTTTGACTTTTGTTATGATGGGCGCAGTATAGTATATATATATATATATATATTATATATATTATATGTATTCTATATATATATATATATATATATATATATATATATATGATTTTTGTATGATACGCAATATTGTGACGTT
>JABUQX010086559.1:12500-22500 GCA_015478945.1 Trachelipus rathkii
GTAAGTTAAGTACGTTATGTTAAATATTACTATGACAATGTGGAAATAACACTGATTTGTCAGAGAAATGATGAGTTTTTTGTAAGATATTACTGTGTTAACTAACGGTGATGTGTTAGAAACGTGAGCCTAGGTTAAGTTTTTGTTGAATAATGTTAGGTTTGCCCTAGACTTTCGCTAATGTCTACGTTTATTCACAGGTCAAATGATGTTATACTCAAAACGAGTGACACTTTGATGAAGATAGTGTCAATTCATAGTTCAGGATGGTGGCATCTTTGATAGATTGGTCACTTTGTTAAGGGATTTTGTTAGATAATACGGATTTACCTGTTGCTAACATGCTCGAAAAGTGGGAGCATATCGAGTATTGTATGATCTGTTAGCTAGTTTACCATGATCAGTAGGGAATTTTTCAGGGATGTTAGCTGATTATTCATACGCTAGGTATGTTTAGGTTTGCATTTGTACATTATACTCCCGCCGTTATGATTTGTTAGCTTTATTGATGGCTAAAAATTGTCGTTAAGCATATATTTGTAGGTTAGTATATAAAGAACATATTTTTATGTTATGTTTATGTTTTGTCCAAATGATAACTTGAAATATGACTTGAATCAATAGGTCAATTTAGATCATAGGCGGGTGGGAGGGGTAGTGGGGAGGGATGTTTGATTTACTGATTTACTGATTTACTGCTTTAAAATCAGTAAATTATTACGTTTTACTGTGATATTTTTTACGTCAAAGAACTTATTTTTTATGTTATGTAGGATAAAAAAAATTTTTTTTTGTTATGTTTTGGTTAAAAACGTTTGTTATGTTTGCCGATATTCGCTGGAATTACTTGATATTTAGACGAGTTTATGATGAATTTTTTGTTAAATGTTACGAGGTTGATGTAAAATTTGTTACGTCAGCATTATATTTCTTTGTCAGTTGATGATTAGACAGGTTTATGCTAAACTTTTGTTAAATATTACGATGTTAATGTAAAAATTAACATTGATATGTCAGACGATATGTTTGAAAAAGTGTGAATAGGTTACGTTTGGAACGAAGTGTTAGGTACTTTACTGTTATTAAGTGCGAAAGTTTGTTTAATGTTAGTGGTTTATTCGTGCGTATGGTGTGTTGGGTATTGTCATTGTACATTATATTCTTAGTTCAGGTTTATGTTATGTAGCGCTTTATTAAGGTGGAAACTTTGTTACGTTAGCAATATATTCATCGCTGCTCTGTTTGATAATTAAACAAGGTTATGATAATTTTTGTTAAATATTACTGTGTCAATGTAAAATTACGTTAATATGTTGGAGATATGTTTGGTAAAAGTACGAATAGGTTACGTTTTGTATGCAATGTCAATTACTTTACTGTTGGTAAGTGGGGAGCTTTGTTAATGTTAACAGTTTATTTCGTGCTTAAGTTGTGTTAGATTCGTCGTTGTACATTATTTTTCTAGCTTGCTGATAATGCTATGTTAGGCTTTTTATTAATGTGAAAACATGTTTACGTTGATATATTCATTAGTTAAGTATCCAAAGCAACTTATCTTTGTACTATGTTATTGTTGTTGTTGTTCTTGTTGTTGTTGTTGTCGAACGAGAATATATACCTTTTGAACTGATATGGTTCATTCGTACGTCGTATTGCTTGTTTACTTTCTTCTGATTGATTGAAAGAAAAGAATGCTCATTAACATTTTAAGGGATGTTTATACACTATTTTATTCAGTAGGATAGTTTTTCGCTGTGTTGATGCGATGACATCTCCCCGCATCTTTACGCTTGTTGTTGATATCTCACGAGGAGTTTCGTTATTCCCAAACGAGGTGTCATTTATATTTAATCGTAAACCGAATGGCGACTGGCTACAATTGCTTGTAAATTCTGCCAGAGGGTGCAAATATAATAGTATTGCATCACTTTATGCAAATAGTTAAGCCGTAAAATCATTTTTCAAAATGTTTAGGTTGGTAATTTTCCTTGAAAGGAGGCGGAGTGCCTACAAAAAGAAATAGTCTAAACTTTACTTTATTCGTATTTACTCGTTATGTATTATGATGGTTAGGTAATGGTTATGACACATTTTTTTTGATAAATGTTACTGTGTCAATGTTAAGATTGAACGTTATTATGTTTAGAGATATGCTTGGAAGAAGTATTGAACAGGTTACGTTTTGTATGTAAAGTTTAGTTACTTACTGGTGTTAAGTGTGGAGCTTTGTTAATGTAACAGTTTATTCGTGTGTAAGTTGTGTTACGTTTGTCTTTGTACATTATTTGCCTTAGTTCAGTTGATGGCTATGTTAGCTTTATTGAAGTGGAAACTTTATATGTTAGCATACTTTCGCTGGTCCGTATGATAATTAACCAATGTTGTGAAAAATTTTAGTTAAATGTTACTGGGTCAGTGTAAGAAACGTTAATATGATAGAGTTATGCTTGAAAAAAGTATGAAAAGGTTACGTTTTGCATACCATGTTAATTTTACTTTTACTGGTGTTAAGTGTGAACCTTTGTTATGTTAACAGTTTATTCGTGAGTAAGTTGTGTTAGTTTGTCTTTGGGCATTATTTTCTTAGCTCAGTTGATGCTATGTTAGCTTTTTTGATGTGCAAACTTTGTTACGTTAGCATACTTTGCTGGTCTGTATGATAATTAACCAATGTTGTGATAATTTTAGTTAAATTGTTACTGGGTTAGTGTAAGATTAGCGTTAATATGCTAGAGTTATGCGTTTGAAAAAGTAAGATTAGGTTAAGTTTTGCATACCATGTTAATGTTAGTTACTTTACTGTGTTAAGTGTGGAACTTTGTTAACGTTGACTGCTTATCTCCTGTTTAAGATGTGTTTATGTTTTTGGTCCTTTGGGCATTCTTTTTCTTAGTTCAGTTTGATGGTATGTTAGCTTTAATTCAATAGTGGAAACTTTATTATGTTAGCATACTTTTGCTGGTCTGGTATGATAATTAACCATGTTGGTGATAAATTTTTGCACTAAATGTTCTGTGTTAAGTGTAAGATTTAACGTTAATATGCCTTAGAGTTAATGCTTGAAAAAGTAAGAATTAGGTTACGTTTTTGCATACCATGTTAGTTGGCTTTACTGGTTGTTAAGTGTGGAAACTTTGTTAACGTTGACTGCTTATTCTGTTTAAGATGTGTTATGTTTGTCTTTGGGCATTATTTTCTTAGTTTTCAGTTGATGGTATGTTAGCTTTATTAATGTGGAAACTTTATTTTATGTTAGCATACTTTTGCTGGTCTGTATGATAATTAACCAATGTTGTGATAAATTTTGCTAAATGTTACTGTGTTTAGTGTAAGATTAACGTTAATATGATAGAGTTATGCTTAAAAAGTAAGATTAGGTTTCGTTTTGCATACCATGTTAGTTGCTTTACGGGTGTTAAGTGTGGAACTTTGTTAACCCGTTGACATGCTTATTCCCTACTTAAGATGTGTTATGTTTGTCTTTGGGCATTATTTCTTAGTTCAGTTGATGGTATGGTTAGCTTTAATTTATGTGGAAACCTTTATATGTTAGCATACTTTGGCTGGTCTGTATGATAATTAACCCAATGTTGTGATAAATTTTGCTAATGTTACTGTTTTAGTGTAAGATTACGTTAATATGCTAGAGTTATGCTTGAAAAAGTTAAAGATTAAGTTTACGTTTTTGCATACGCATGTTAGTTTGCTTTTAAACTGGTGTTAGTTGTGGAACTTTGTTAACGTTTTTACAGTTTATTCCTGTTTAAGATGGGCTAAGTTTGTAGTTGTGGGTTATATTCATAGTCCAGGATGATGCTAAGTAAGCTTTTATTATGTGAAAACTTTGTTACGTCAGCATATATTGTCTGATCTTTGTATAAAGAAATTGATTTTTATGTTATGTTTATCCAAAATGATACTCAAAATGTGACCTTAATCAATAGATCAATAGATCACAGATGGTCAGGAGGGTGGCAGGAGGGGGGCTGGATGGTGGTTTGATTTAGTGATTTAAACTGCTTTAGGGTATGTAAAGAACGTAAATTTGTAAGTTATAAACATAAAAAAGAATAAGAAATTTTATTTATTATTTATTTATTTAATTTATTTATTTTTTTATTTCTGATGGTTCTGAACGCATTATTTTTCGAAATCTAACAGACGCCAATAAATATATTTAAGGACAGCACAATATTGCATCATTACACTAATATAATTTAATAACTCAGCACCGCACCGAAGCCAGCACCGGTGCAGCTGTCAACTTCTACTCCTACCTTGCTCATTCTTCTTCGCACTTCCTCATTCTATCTATTTTTACCTCGGACTCCTCTCGATCGCTTTCTTCTTCTTCTTCTTCTTGTTTTTCCGCTCTGTGCTCTTTTTTCAGTCAAGAAACGGCCCCTAATGGGGGTCTAGACCTACACAGGCTTATAACCCTAATATTGAGTATCTACGGGCTCGGATAACCCTTTAAACACCAACATTGTTGTTATAGCGAATGTTTATTAACTTGGCTCCGCAGTGCTCCAGCACCGGTGCCGGAGCCAACTCTGAATCCTTCTCGCTACTCATCCTCATTCTTCATTCCTTTCTTGCTTTCTCTCCTTTCTTCCTTCCTCATTCTTCTTCTTCTTCTTACCTCTGTTTTTTGCATTCAAATGCATTTCTCTTCTATTTTCAAACTGGGGACTTCCCCTCCGGTTGGGGTCGCAGGACTCCGAATCCGAATCCAACTCCGACTCCGTCTCCGAATCCAATCCAATTCCAACTCCGTCTCCGACTCCGTCTGCCTTTCAACGCTTTCTCTTGAGTTTCAATCTTGCTAGTGATCATTTTTAAATTTTTTTTGTGGGGCAGCGTCCCTCCCCCCTTACGGGGAGACGCAGAGAAACGTAATCTCGTTCCGACGAGATTGCGTCATCATATAAACTCAACATCCAAATTTTAGCGCGCGATACGGTTAAGCGCTAACATGTTTTCATGATGAATTTGACGCTGGGCTAGGATGCAGCACCACGCCTTAGGGGTGATACGGTCCCCAAACTCGCGCGGATGCAGTTTATTGCACCTACATAGAACATATACGCGAAGTTTGAAAGCGAATATGTTAACTCTAACGCCATGTAGATATATATCGGACTCGAACTGATGGCGAAGAAGAAAACCGCGGTGGAATCCGAATCGGAGTGCTAAAAAACGATCCCATTACAGGATCGTTTTTTGACTTCAAGATTGCGATTTCCTCGGAAATCGAATCTTCGACGTAATAATAATAATAATAGACATTGGTGTATGTCACGCACGCGGCGCGCGGCGCTGCTCCATCTCTCACTCTGCGTACAGCGCATCGAAGCACCTGGATCGATGATTAGCCGTTAGGCCTAACTCAATCTCGGGTTTGGAAAGCCAAAAGGGTATAAACGCGGGCGTAAGGCGGCTGACGCTTCTCGGGGTTGACCCCTGCTATATACATCTCAGACTTTGAAATTACAACAGATTTTGAGCTTAACGCATTATATAGATTATTTCCAAGTTTTCAGAACCTATATCTCTTATACTTTTTGAGAAAAAGCTGTAGGAGCTCAAAGTGTCAAACTACTATAATATATATATATATATATATATATATATAAAAAATTAATATATATATATATATATATATATATAATATATATATATATATAGTATATATATATATATAATATATATATATATATATATATATAATATATTATATATATATATATATATATATATATATATATATATATCTATATATATATTTATATATATATTATATATATAATATATATATATATACTATACTAATATATATAATATATATATATATTATATATATATATATAAATATATAATATATATATATAATATATATATATATTATATATATATATTATTATTTATATATATATATATTATATATATATATATATATATATATATATATATATTATATATATATATATATATATATATATTATATATATATATATATATATATATATATATATATATCTATATATATATATATTATATATATATATATATATATATATATATATATATATATTATTATAATATATATAATATATATATATATATATATATATATCCGGAACCAAAATTCTACGAGTACGATGCCATCTACACACTTCAAATCCCAAAAAAATCACACTCTGCTAATTCTTATACACAACTCGACTACAATATACAAACACCACCTTACGAACCACCACGACATTAAATGACAACACCACTAAAATACAATCATCCACATCAACGATAAACAAAAAGCCACACAACCTAATAAATCTATACATTACCCACCACACCTTATCAAACTGCCCTAGAAACTACAAACCAAACATTACTGACATAACCTACCTCCCAAATCTCATAATGGGAGGTGACTTCAATATCCATCACCCTACATAGTACAACGCCCAAGAAGCAGACCTAAGAGCATTGGTTACCAAACTGGTGGTAAATTACCCCCAGAGGGTAATTTATTAATTTTTCGGGGGTAATTTAGAGGTGCTAGGAGACAAGAGAAAAAGTTTGAAAAATGAAATAAAAAAAAAAAAGAAAAAAAGAAAAGTGTGTGGCAACCTTGATGACTCATCGACGTCACTCACTGGTTGAGGCTGCCTCTATTTTACACTGTCACTTTTTCTGTGAGCATCAGCCCAGGCAGTATTGTTGACATTTATTCACTATTTTTTATAAAGTTATTTTCTTCTTTTTATGTAGATTAAACAATAAAATGTCCAAAAAGCGCACCTTCTGACGCCTTTTTTCGTCGTGGGTTTGTGAATTTACCTTCTTGTGGAGAGGATCGGCCATATACCAAATTCTCTTTGCAATTTGTGCTCCTCCAGTTGTGCTCCTCTCCTTGGGTTCGTCCGTTACGTCCGCCAGGACACGATCAAAGAAGAGTTCCTATTATGCGAGGATCTGCTGACAACCACGAAGGGAGAAGATATCTTCAATATCATCAACAGTTTCTTTACCAAAGAATTGATTGGATTGGAACAGAGTTCAACAGGTTAGGAAGGAGATATTTTTCGTTTTATCTATGTGTTTTATAATTAAACTGTCTATAAAATTTAATTACATTAAAACATAATAAATTTAGGCACAATAAGATAAGTAAGAATGACAATTGACACAACTATTGTAAATTTTTATTTTTTAATTCAGGGTCTCCGTCGATGGAGCACCGTCGATGATGGGTGGTCATCGTGGATTACGGAGCCTCATACAAGCTGTGAATCCAGAAATTTCTGTAGATCATTGCATCATTCATCGGTACTCTCTTGGATCGAAAAGCCTGCCTGGTAATCTGAAGTTAGTGTTTGAAGAAGTGTTGAAAATCGTCAAATTCATCAAGTCCAGGGATGTGAATTCGCGTATATTCAAGGAGCTGTGCAAGGAAATGGGAGAGCAGCATGAAGTTCTGCTTTCCACACCATGTTTGGTGGTTGTCACGAGGCAAGGTTGTACATCGAGGAATTCCTGGAACAAAAAGGATCTCCTTTTGCTACCAAATTCACTGATAAGGAGTGGCTTGCTCGACTTTGTTACTTGACTGACATATTTGCGGAGCTGAACAGTGGTAATCTGCAATTCCAGGGTCGGAACACGACTGTCATTGCTGCACATCAAACTCTGACTGCATTTCTGGGGAAACTGCAACTCTGGATTCGGCGCTTGGAGAATGGAGTGATCGTCCAGTTCCATACCCTAGACCGGTTTGTTGAGGAGAATAATGCTGGATCACTTCTACAGATCATCAACAAAGAGATGAGTGAGCATTTGAAGGGGTTTGAAACAAACATGCATCGCTACTTTCCAGGCAGTGACCAAGAAACAGCCAATCTTCAGTGGATCATTCATCCCTTCTCTGTACCTGATGATGCCATTCATGATGATGATTTCCCTGCAAAGTAGGAGTGGATCACAATGTGAGCCAATGAAGCCTTGAAAATTGAATTCCAAAACCAAAATGCAGATTCCTTTTGGATTTCACGACTAGCTGACTCGCAACTCTGTCCAAGAGAGCCCTGAAGTTGTTGGAATAATTCTCAACAACGTATCTCTGCGAGAAGGGGTTCTCAACTGTGCTGGGGATGAAAACAAAAAAGAGGACTCCCTTGAATGTTGCAAACGATGCCAGGCTAGCACTTTCAACCACGAAGCCAAGAATTCCTCAACTAACTTCAAGCATGCAGCTCTATCCATCCCAATGATATTCTTTGGACTTTGCCAACAGTCATTAGGATGCACAATGTTCAAATACACTGCTACAATAAAATAAATAAAAGAAAATATCTCTTGTGTTTTAATTTAGCCATATATATATATATATATATATATATATATATATAGTATATATATATTATATATATATTATTATATATATTATTATAATATAAATATAAATTATTATATATATATAATATATATATATATATATATATATATATTATATATATATTTATAAATTTATATTTCTATATTATCTATATATATATATATATATTTTAAATATAGTATACATAACATAACAAATTATTAAAAATTTATAAATTTTAATTAGATAATACATATAATATAATATATATATATATATAAAATTTGTATTTTTTGTAGTACGTGTAAGCCTACGTAATACATAAACAAATGAATCACGTTTATAAAATTTTTTTGTGAAAGGGTAATTTGCTTATTGGGGTAGTGTAAATTGGGGTAGGAAGCTGAAAAGTTTGGGTAAGCGTCATTGCTTAAAGGGAACAAACTTTTATATCTAACCTAGCAAATAAAATTCTAAAAACAGCAAACAGGCCACTAACAAGAATTCAAGCCCAAATAAACTAAATTTGGCACATCACCAGCATAACACTATGTCACGCAAACGTACATACCAAACACACTAGGTGCAATCACAAAGCCATTCTTAAAATCAGACTCCTCCCTTCTTCATAATATATCAAACTCCAAAAACAAACACCTACTTGAAATATACACGATCTACAAAAAAGCGTGCACAAACTTCACGATTAAATAAAAAATAACATATCTCACGCAAAATATCACAACGCATCAAATACATTCAAGGCCAAGCCATTCAAAATTTCACATTTCTATATCCAAAAGAGCTAACTCAGAAACATTCCAGAGGATAGCATAAAAAATTTAACCCAACGCTAACATTTCAGAAATAGAAAAAGCTAATTAAACAACGAAATTCCAATAGACAAACAACATCCACACTCACTACAAATCCCTAACACAAGATTCTAGCACGCATAAATACCAAAATCACTTATTTAATTTAAAACATTTTTTCGAACATGCTTCCAACTTTCCCTCACCAAGAACATCCAACACATAATAACACAGAATGTGGAAAACAGACAAAAAACTGAAAAAATACAACACCCAACCAAAACATACACTTATGAATCCGGAAAAACCTTTCAATCACAAAACCTCATGCCACCAAGACATACGTAAACACTTGAATAATTTTGCAGAACAAAGTAAAAACCTTACTACACTCCCCCAAAAAAGGAAAACTCATGCAAAGCCTCAAGAAAATAAAACGTAAGCACTATCCAACTAGAAATAACTCACAACTCACGCTATAAAACTTACAAAGACCCTTAAAATCATCAGCAACAGGCCTGACAACATCTCAAAAAAAACACGTCAAACCTAGGGAGCACAGTTAAGGCCAAATTAGGCACAAATATACAACAGTTCCATTAGCACTTATAAATTCATTCCCTAATCTGGAAAAGAAGGTCTATCATTAACACCCATTCTGAAAACTGGGAAAAGACACATCTAACCCATCAACGGCTATATTCCCATTTACTATTGTAACATATGACAAACTCTTTAAAAAACTCATACTGAAAATAGATACGCTACCAGATCTACATTGCAATATTCAACACGGTTTCAAAGCAAA
>JABUQX010086560.1:0-27500 GCA_015478945.1 Trachelipus rathkii
TTCATATGAAAATCAATTTGAATAAAGCAGAAAAGAGAATTCTTAGTTGTTTTAGGTGTTAAATTTTTAAATTTTAAATGAAATCATATTTTGTTTTTATATACCAAATATTTCATTAGTTGTGAAAACCTGTTTTAAGTAAAAAAATTTTAACCCTAAATAGCGTTTTGCTTTAAATTTTACCATTACAAATTTAAACTCTTAAAAAGTACGATTTTCTAAATTCAAACATTTGAAATATTGTAATTGTTAAAAATGTTTTAAAGGTATTTTCAGCATTTTGAAAAAATAATTGTGTTTCATCTGAAATGCAATTTCAAAAGCAGAAAAGAGAATTTATTAATTGTTTTAGGTGTCTTAAATTGATTTTTTAATGAAATTTCAATATTTGTTTTTATATACCAAATATTTCATTAGTTGTGAAAACCTGTATTAATAAAAAAATTTAACTTCTAAAATTACGCTTTTTCTTAAATTTTCACATTACAAATTTAGAACTCTTAAAAGTACGATTTTTCCTAAATTTCAACATTTGAAATTATTTGGTAAATCTTAAAATTGAGTTTTTAACGGTATTTTCAGCATTTGAAACAAATTAATGTTTCATTGAAAATGCAATTTTCAAAAGCTGAAAAGTGAATTTATTAATAGTTTTAGATTCCTTAAATTGACTTTTTTTTTAATGAAAGTTGCAAATTAATTATATTACCAAAATCTTCATTAGTGTGAAAACCTGTTTAACTAAAAAAATTTAACTTCTTAAAATTACGCTCTTTTCTAAATTTTCACATTACAAAATTGTAGAATTTTAAGAGGACGAATTTTTCCTAAATTGTCAACATTTAAATTATTGTAATCTTTAAAATAGATTTTAACGTATTGCAGCATTTGAAAAAAATAATGTGTTTCATTGAAATGCAATTTCAAAAAGCAGAAAAGTAAATTATTAATTGTTTTAGGTTGTCTTAAATTGACGTTTGTGAAATGAAATTTCAATAATTTGTTTTTATATACTATTTCATTAGTTGTGAAAAACCGTTTAATAAAAAATGATAACTTCTAAAATTACTTTTTCTTAAAATTTTCACATACAAATTTAGAGCTCTTAAAAGAAGCAAATTCAAAAAGCTGAAAAATGAATGTATTAATAATTTTTGTGTCTTAAATTGGTTTTTTAATGAAATTTCAATATGTTGTTATATACCAAATATTTCATTAGTTTTGAAAAACCTGTTTTAATAAAAAAATTATAACTTCGTACAACCCATCATTCGTCTTTTTCTATTTCACATTACAAATATAGAACTGCTTAAAGTACGAGGTTCCTAATTTACATGTGAAATCATGGTTTAATCTTAAATTGAGTTTTTTAACGGTATTTTCCAGAGTTTGAAAAAATAATGTGTTTCATTGAAATGCTTTGCAAAAAAGCCAGAAAAGTGAAATTAATTAATAGGTTTTAAGTGGTCTTAAAATTGACGTTTTTTAAAGAAATTTCAATATTTGTTTTATATACCAAATATTCATTAGTTGTGAAAACTGTTTTAAATAAAAAATTTTAACTTCAAAATTACGTTTTTCTTTAAATTCTACATGTACAAATTAGAACCTTAAAAGACGATCTTCTAATATTTCAACATTTGAAATATTTGTGGTAAATCTTAAAATTTGAGTTTTTAACGGTTAAATAAAATTTGAATAAAATAAGTTTTGGTTATAAAATGCAATATCAAAAAGCAGAAAAGAGAATTATTTTAATTGTTTTAGTGCTTAAATTGACGTTTTTTAATTAAATTTCAATATATTGTTTTATTTACCAAATATTTCATTTTTGTGAAACCTGTATTTTAATAAAAAAAATTTTAACTTCTAAAAAAATTACGGCTTTTGCTTAAATCTTCACATTACAAATTTAGAACATCTTAAAAGTACGATTTTCCAAAATTTCAACATTTGAAATTGTATTTTGTTAATCTAAAAATAGTTTTAACTATATATTTTTAATTTGAAAAAAAATTGTGTTGCATTGAAATGCAATTTTCAAAAAACATCGATAAGAAATTTATCTATAGTTTTTAGTGTCTTAAATTGACGCTTTTTAATGAACATTCAAAATAGTATATTACCAAGATATTCGATTAGTGTGAAAACCCTTGTTTAATAAAAAAATGCTTTAAATAAAATAATATAATTACCCTTTTTCTTAAATTTTACCATATACCAGAATTTAGACTCTTAAACGCAGTAAGATTTTTCCTAGAACTTTCCAACATTTAAATTATTGGTAAATCTTAAAATTGAAGTTTTTACGGTATTTTCAGCATTTGAAAAAATAAGTGTTTCATTGAAATCTTATTTCAAAAATCATAAAAGTAGAAAACTACGTTTTCTACCTTAAATGCTTTTTAAGAATCAATATTTGTTATTATTTATACTAATAAATTAGTATAAAAAAAAGTGTTATAAACCTTTTAATATCCAATAATTTTTAACTTCTAAAATTTCTTCTACATTAACACCATTACATATTGTGAGTAGCAGACGATTTTCTAAATTTCTAATCATTTGAAATTTATTGGTAAATCTAAAATGGTTTTAAACGTATTTTTCCGCCAATGGCTCCATATTTCGGAAAAAATAATGTGCTCTCCTCTTCGGACAATGCCAATTTCAACAACAGCCCAGATAATGAGAATGTATTAAATTGATTTCAGGTGCTCTAATGACCGTTTTTTAATGAAATTCCAATATTTGTCTTTATATACCAAATTTCATCATTTTGTGAAAACCTGTTTAATAAAAATTTAACTTCTAAATATACGCTTTTTCTTAAATTTCACATTAAAATGTAGAACTCTTAAAAGCTACTTTTTTCCTAAATTATTCCTACATATTATGAGATTATTGGTTAATCTTAAATTGAGTTTTTTTCAACGGTAGTTTCAGCATTTGAAAAAAAAGGTGTATGCAGAACTGATGCGAATTCAACAAACACCGAGAAAAAGAATTCTAATTGTTCTTATGGCTTAAATGACTTTTTAATGAAATTTCAATATTTCGTTATATACCAAATATTTCATAAGTGGTTGTAAAACCTGTATTAATAAAAAATTTTAACCTCACAATACGCTTTTGCTTAGAATTTCACTATTACAAATTTATGAACCTTAAAAATACATTGTACCTAAAATTTCAAACATTTGAAATTATTGGTAATTTTAAAAATTGATTTTTAAACGTTTTCAGCATATTAAAAAAGAATGGCTTCATTGAAATCAATTTCAAAAGCCAGAAAAGAGAATTTATTATTGGTGTGCTAAATTGACGTTTTTTTAATGAAATTCAATATTGTTTTTATATACCAAATATTCATTAGTTGTTTAAAACCTTCTATTAATAAAAAAATTTAACTTATTCTAAATTACGCTTTTTCTAAATTTTCACATTACGAATCTTAGAACTCTTAAAAGTACGATTTTTTCCTTAAATTTCAAATATTAATTATTTTCGTAATTGAAATTTTTTTTTAACGGTTTTCTCAGCATTTGAAAAAAATAATCTGTTTTCATTGAAAATGCATTTCTCTATATGTGAACTGAAGGAAGTTAGAATTATTAACTAGTTTTAGATGTCCTAAATTCACTATTTTATATAAAATTTCCATTCCTTTCTTAATATTACCAAATATTTCATTATTGTTCAAAGCCGTGTTTTAATAAAAAAAATTTCAACTTCTTAAAATACGCTTTTTCTAATATTTCAGCATCTTATGAATTTAGTACCTTTTAAATAGTTATCATTTTCCTAATTTCAACATTGAATTAAATATGTTGCTCACTACTTAAAATAAGTAATTTTAACGTATTACTCTATTTTAGCATCTTGAAACAAAAAAAGTGATTCATTTGAAAATGCTATTTCAAAAAGCTAAAGAAAAGTGATTTATTAATAGTTTAGTGTTATCTAAATTGACGTTTTTTATGAAATTTCAATTTGTTATCTACTGATACCACATAATTTCATTAGATTGTGAAACTGTTTTACTTAAAAAGATTATAAACTCGATTCTTTTGTTTTTGCTTAAATTTTCACTATTAATAGATTTAGAACTCGTGTTTCATTGAAATGCTATGCAGACTGGAAAAATGAAATTATTAATAGTTTGAGATGTCTTAATTGACGTTTTTTGAATGAAATTATCATATATTGTGTTTATATACCAAATATTCATTAGTTTTGAAAACCTGTTCTAATAATAAAAAACTGTAACTTCTAAAATTACGCCTTGTTCTTAAATTTTCACATTACAATATAACTCTTAAAAAAGTACGATTTTCCTAAATTTCAACATTCTAAATTATTTGGTTAATCTGTAAAATGAGTTTTTTAACGGTATTTTCAGCATTGGAAAAAATAAGGATTGTTCATTGAAATGCTATTTTTCATAAAAGCAAAAGTTGTATTTATAATATTTTAGAGTGTCTTAATGACGTTTTTTAAAAAAATTTCAATATTTGTTTTTATGAACCAAAATATTTCATTAGTGAAAACCTGTTTTAATAAAAATTTTGACTTTCTAAAATTAAACAATTATAAATAAATTTTCACATCCCAAATTTAGAACTCTTAAAAGGTACTCGCGATTTTCCTAAATTTCAACAGTTTGAAATTATGGTTAAATCTAAAATTGATGTTTTAAACTCGTAATTTCAGCATTCTGAAAAAGTAATGTGTTCATGAAATGCAACTTATCCAAAAATGCAGAAAAGAAAGTTTATTAATTGTTTTAGGTGTCTTAAATGACGTTTTTAATGAAAATGTCAAATATTTGTTTTATGTACCAAATATTTCATTATGTGTGAAAACCTTGTTTTAATGAAAAATTTTAAAGCTTCTTAAGAATAAATTACGTTTGCTTAATTTCACATTACAATTCGTAGAATACATCTTCAAATTACGATTTTCCTAAATTTCAACATTTGACAATTCATTTGGTCACATTCTTAAAATTGAGTATCTTTTAAACGTAATGTCTTCAGCATTTCGAATTAAAATAAGTGTTGCATTGAAAGCCATTCAAAAAGCAGAAAAGTAATTTAGTTATAGTTTTTAGTGTCCTTAAATGGACGTTTTTTACGAAATTAACGTAATATTTGAAATTATTGGATAAGACAATATTTGAGTGTAGCTTTTGAACCTGTTTTTTGTTGAAGTTATTCAAAAAGTAATGTGAAATCTGATGTAGCATTTCGAAGAGAGAAGTTACCAAATTTAAACTTCAAAATCAACTATTTAAGGGTTTCATTTGCAAAGAATTTGAATTTTGCATTGCATTGATTTGTATTTTTTTTTTGTTTTTTTTTTTACCACTGCTCGTGGGCAGGGCCCTTTTCAAGAAGGGGGCAGAAAATCGCAACCAATCCCAAGCCTGACATCTCTCAGTGAGATCAGACGTGTGGTTTTTACTAGACCAAATATTTCATTAGTTGTGAAAACCTGTTTTAATATACAAAAATTTTAACTCTAAAATTACGCTTTTTCTAAAGTTTTCACATTACAAATTGTAGAGTGTAAAGGCAAAGTACGATTTTTCCTAATGTTCAACATTTGAAATTATTTGTAAATCTTAAAATTGAGTTTTTAACGGTATTTTCAGCATTTGAAAATAATAAATGTTCATCTGAAATGCAATTCAAAGCGAGAAAAGAGAATTTGATTATTTTAGGGGTCGTTAAATGACGTTTATTAAGAAATTTCAATATTTTTTTTATATACAAATATCATTAGTGGTGAAAACCTGCTTTAATAAAAGAATTTTAACTTCTGACAATATCGCTTTTCGTAAATTTTAACATAACAAATTTGAGCGATTCTTAAAAGTACGATTTCCTTAAATTTCAACATTTGAAATTATTGCGTTAATCTTAAAATTGAGTTTTTAACGGTATTTTTCAGCATTTGCAAAAAAGAATGTGTTGCATTGAAAAGCAATTTCAAAAGCAGAAAAGAGAAATTTATTAATTGTTTAGGTGTCATAAATGACGTTTTTTAATGAAATTCAATATTCTTTTATATACTAAAATTTCATAGTGTGAAAACCTGTTTTAATAAAAAAATAAACTTCTAAAATAGCGCTTTTTCTTAGGTATTTTCAGCATTACAAATTTAGAACCTCTTAAAATAATTATCTTGTTTCCAAAATTTTCACCATTGAAATTATTGGTTAATCTTAGAATTTAGCTGTTTTAACTCGTATTTTCAGATTTGAAAAGAAAAGACATGTGTTCATTGAAATTTGCAATTTCAAAAAGCAGAAAAAGAAATTTATTAATTGTTTTAGGTGTCTTAACTGACGCTTTTTTTAATGAAATTTTAAAAATATCCTGTTACTTAATAGTTATACGTAATTTCATTAGTTTGTGAAAATCTTTTTAATTGAAAAATTTTAATCTTCTATACATTTATCGCTTTGCTTAGAATTTCACATACAATTTAGAACTCTTAAAAAGTACGATTTTTATTCCTAGAATATTCAAACATTTGATAATTATTGTTAAAACTTAAATTGAATTAACTGATTTTGCAGTCATTTGAATTAACTCACAAATAGATTGTGTTTCATTGAATTGCAATTCAAAAAGCCAGACAAAGAAATTTATTAATGTTTAGTGTCCTTTAATCTTCGACGGTTTTTTAGATATGTACATTTAATATTGTGGTTAGGATGTGCTATACAAAATATTTGCATTCAGTTTGTAAACCTCGTCCTTAATAAACAAGTTTTAACTTCTCAATATTTCACTGCTTTGCTTTAATAGTTTCACATACCAAATTAGAAATTCCTAAAAGTACGATTTTTCCTAAATTTCAACATTTGAAGAAATTATTGTAATGGGCTTATAATTGAGTTTTAAACGGTATATTCAGCATTGAAAAATGAATGTGTTTCCATTGACCTATCGCACAATCTCAAAAAAGCCAGAACAGCGGAAACTTTATTTAACTAGTGTTAGGTTCGTTAATATGACGTTTGTACTGAAATTTCTCGAATATTTTTTTATGAAACCAAAATGGTTACATTTGAGTTGTGCCATCTTCCATCTTTGTGAACCTTTTTTTGTTATAATAAACCTAACTTCTAAAAATTACCGTTGTCTTACATGAATTTTATTTTCACAACTCTTCACACCTTTAGTACTATCTTAAAACGTACCGATTTTTTAACATAAACAATCTAATCAGCATTGAAATTATTTTCGTAATTCTTAAAATTTGAGTTTTTAACGGATTATTTTCAGCATTTGAAAAAATAGTGTGCATGAAAATGCAATTCGATAAACCAAGAAAATAGGAATTTATTAAAATTCTTAGGGTGTCTGTAAATTGACGTTTTTTTGATGAAATTTCAATAGTTGTGTTGCTTAATTATACCCGAACTGAGTTGCCGATTAGGATTATTAGTTACTGCGTAAAACCTGTTTTGATAAAATAGAACGTTGTTTAACTTCTACAAATTAGCGAGCTTATAATTTCTTATAATCTCCATATTACAAATTAGAACTCTTTCGAAAAAGTGACACCACTCTCTTTCCCCTTACTTATCCCCTTATTCCCTCAGATATTCATATAGTTCTCTTGAGGTTTTAACTCGGTATTTCAGCATTTTCTTCCATAAGAATGAGTGTGTTTCATTATAATGCAATTTCAAAAAGCAGAAAAGGAATTGTTTTTTTTAGGTGCTTAAATTGACGTTTTTAGATAAATTTCAATATTGTTGTTTTTATATACCAAATATTTCATTAGGTGTGAAACCTGTTTAATAAAAAAAAATTTAACGTTCTAAAATTACGCTTTCCTTAAATTTAAAAACGAATTTAAACTCTTAAAAGTACGATTTCCTAAATTTCAACAATTTGAAATTTATTTGTAATTTTGTTGTTACCGTATTTCATCATTGAAAATTAGAAAAAAACTGTAAAAACAAAAAAAAAAATGAGGTGTGTCAATTGAAATTGGCAACATTTCCAAACATACACAGTGAAGTAAGTGAATTCATTTAATAGGTTTAGTGCAAATGGCTCTGTAAACACAGATCCCTTGTTTTTAAAAAGTATTCAATAATTACAAAAATTGAATGAGTTTTTTAATACCAAAATTTCATAGTTGTGAGAACCATGAGTTTTCTTCTAATACCAAAATAGAGAAACAGATATAACTTCTCCCTAAACCATTTCCCTCTTTCTTCATTCTATACATTTCACGCCAATTACGATTTAGAACTCTTAAAAGTTCTCTTTACTAATATACCTAAACAACATTGTTGAACGCATTCGAACGTTCTATCATATAGATAAAATATAAGAATATGCACAGACGGCTCCAAGATTTGTAATCTTACTAGGATATCATGACTATTTGAAAAATAATGGTTCATTGAAAACGCACAATTTCAAGATGCTAGACGAAGTAAATTTATTAAATTCTGTTATGCGGCTGTCCCCTAAATCAGTTTTTTAAGCTGGAAATCCCATCTACCCAATATTTTTTATATCATCTGTAATTCTTGACATACCAATATTTGTTCATTTAGTTTTGAAATGAAGCTGTATGTTCAATAAAAAATCATTAATCTGTTTGTCTAATAATTACGCTTTTTCAGATTCTAACATGTACTCATTTCACATTACAAATTAGACCTCTTAAAGTTACGATTTTTTCCTAAAATTTCAACATTTAAATGTACTATTCGCAAAATCACCACCTCAAGCCCACGTCTAACCTCCTTGTTTCTATGCATTATGATACATGAAAATAATATGAGCGTTTCAAAGGTTGAGAATGTCTCGATTATATCCTTCAAAACCAGGAATAAGCATAATGTATTCTAAGTCTTCACTTATTTCTAATAAGTATTGCAACGATTTTATGTATAACGAAGAAATTCAATATTGTTTATATACCAAATATTTCATTAGTTGTGAAAACCTGTTTTTGTAAAAAATTTTAACTTCTAGAATTACGCTTTTTCTTAAATTTTCACATTACAAATTTAGAACTCTTAAAAGTACGATTTTTCCTAACATTTCACATTTGAAACTTATTTACAATCTTAAATTATTCTACTTTAAACGGTATTTCGCATTGAAAAAATAAGTGTTCATTGAAATTGCAATTTCCAATAAGCAGAAAGAGAATTATTAGATGTTTTAGGTGTCTCTAAATTGACGTTTTTTAATGAGAATTCAATATTTTTATATACCAAATTGTTCATTAGTTGTGAGAAACCTGTTTATAGAAAATTTAACTTCTAAAATTACGCTTTTTCTTAAATTTTCACATTACAAATTTAGAACTCTTAAAAGTACGATTTTTCCTAAATTTCAACATTTGAAATTATTTGGTAATTCTTAAAATAAGTTTTTGAAACGGATTTTCAGCATTTGAAAAATAATGTGTTTCATTGAAATACAATTTCAAAAAGCAGAAAAGCGAATTTATTAATAGTGACGTTTTTTGACGTTTTTTAATGAAATTTCAATATTTGTTTTTATATACCAAATATTTCATTAGTTGTGAAAACCTGTTTTAATAAAAAATTAACTTCTAAATTACGTTTTTTCTTAAATCACAATACAAATTTAGATCTCTTAAAAGTGCGATTTATACTAAATATTCAACATTTAAATATTTGGAAATCTTAAAATTGATTTTTTAACATTTTCAGCATTTCTAAAATAGTATTTCATTGAAAGGCTATTTCAAAAAGCAGAAAGTAGAATTTTAATTGTTTTTCGTGTTTAAATTACATTTTTTATAAAGAAATTAAAAATTGTTTAAATTACAAAATAGCTTCATTAGTTTGTGAAACCTGTTTTTAATAAAAAAATTTTACTGCTAAAATTACGCTTTTCTTAAAGTTTCACATTTCAATAAATTTAGAACCTCTTAAAAGTACGTTTTTCCTAAATTCACATTTGAAATAATATGGTAAATCTTAAAATTGAAGTTTTTAAAGGTATTTTCAGCATTAAAAAAAAAATGTTAGCAGCCTTGTGCCTGTTCATATGAAAGCAATTCTCAAAAAACAGCTGAAATCAACAGTGAAAATTATTAATTAGGTGTTTAGTCTTAAATTGACGTTTTTTAATGAAAATTCAAGAGCTTGCTTGTTAGTATACCAAAATTTCATTATGTTTTGAAAACACTGTTTTATAAAAGAAAATTAACGTCTAAAATTACGCTATTTCTGAAATTATCACATACAAATCTGTAAAACTCTTAAGAAGATACCCATTTCCTAAATTTTCAAACAATTATGAGATATTGGAGTAGATCTATAAAAAATAGAGTTGTGTGTTAATTCCCCGCTCGGTTATGTGCCAGAAAGAACTGAAGATACCTTACAACGGGATTCATTGAAAAGCCCTAGGGTTCACAAAAGCATCAATATATAGCATACTCTTATAAAGTGTGATTATGTAGGCACCCAATTTGACCGTAATTTTAAAGATAATATATGCAATTATTTATACCAAACTATTCATAAACTCTCTGTATACAGCGAAAGAACACTGTTATAATTAAAAAAATTTAACTTCCCCTAAAATTACCGGCTTCTAAGCCTAAAATTTCACCATATCTACAAGCACTTATTAGATTACGTAAGTCATTAAAAGTACGATTTTTCCTTGATATTGTAACATTTAATATCGAAGATTACTTGTATAAATTGTGTTACATTGATTTTAAAACGGGTATTTCTCAGATATTAGCAATAGATCAATATGGGGATTCACTTTCAATGCAATCTATAAAAAAGCAGAAAAGAGGAATTTATTTATTGCAAAATATTAGAGAGATTCTGACGATTTTTATATCAATGAATTTCAATCACTAGTTTTATTTTGATCCCCAAACTTTCCTTATCAGTGATGGTGAAAAAACCTGCGTTGATAATAAACAAAAACATTCGAGCACTTCTAAAATTACGGACTTATTTTTGTTCTTAAAATTCTTCAACAATTTTAGAAATTCATAGAAACTCTATAAAAGTACGATTTTTCCTTGAAATTCACATATCAAATATGTTATTAGGATCAATTCTTAAGGAACACATGCGAAGAGGTTACTTAAACCGGATATTGGTTAGCCACTTCATGAACAAAAAATATAAATTGTGTTGGCATTGACAAGTCCTAAATATCAATAAAGAAGTCGAAAAACGACGAATCATAAGTACTTTTTAGAGTTTCTATATCTATTTGGCCGTTTTTTAATGAAATTATGCAATATTTTTTTAATACCGAAAATTATGCTTCGATCGTTGTTAGGAATATCCACCTGGTTTTTAATCTAGGAAACACTTTATAAGCGTTCACAAATAAATAATGCGGCTTTTTCATTATAAATCTTTCACCATTACAAATTTAGAACTTAAATGCGCGTTATCGATTTATTCATCTAAATTGCAAACATTTTAAAAGATTTATTTTGAATAATTTCTTAAAAACTTAAAGTTCTTTAAACTTCAAATCGTGTATTCTCAACAATTTGAACAAAATGTGGGTATCATGAATGCAATTTCAAAAAGACACTCAGAAAGAAGCAAAAATATTATATTAATTTGTAGTGTGAATCTTAAATGAACGTTTTTTAATGAAATTCATTGTGTGGACCTTTTAGATGGACAGTTATCCAAAGAGTTATTCATCGTTGTGTATAAACCCTGCTAATTAATACATAATTAAATCTCTACAGATCTCTAAAATTACGTCATCTTAGGCTTAAATATTCTCAGCATTGAACAAAACCTAGTACTCTATAACAGTTACGCATTTTTCCATAAAATTTCATATCTATTGAAGATTATTTTCGTGGTAATCTTAGAGAGATGTGAAGTTTAAAAAACGGTATTTTCATGCCAATTCTCTCTGTAACAGTAAGGATAGATAGGTGTCATTAAATGCCAATTATCAATTGATCAGGCCCAGAAAAAGCGAATGTTGAGAAGTAGATCTAGTTCATTTCTTACAAATTGACGTTTTATATAAACACTTCAAAAATTGATAACTTCTAAGTTATCAAATATCATAGTTGTGAACCTGTTTTTATGAATCAAAACTTTTAACTTCTAAAATTTACGCTTTTTCCTTAAATTTTCACATTACATTTTAGAACTCTTAAAAGTACATTTCCTAAATTTCAACATTTGAAAATTATTTTAATTCTTAAAATTAAGTGCTAACGGTAATTTTCGGCATTTGAAAAAAAATGTGTTTCATTAAAATGCAAAAAGCAGAAAGAAGAATTTATTAATTGTTAGGTGTCTTAAAATTGACGTTTGTTTAATGAAATTTTTCTCGCTGAATATGGTTTAGAAAATAGCATACATCAGGTAGTGAAACTGCTATGGAAGAACCTGTTTCATTTAATAAAAATTTAACTTCGAAAATTACGCTTTTGCCTTAAATTTTCACATTACATAATTTAGAACTCTTAAAGTCAACACACTTTTTCCTACAAGATTTACAACTTGTAAGACAACTAAAATGGGCGTAAATTAACTATGAAAATTAAAAGTTTTCGTAAACGAAAGTTATATAACTCACTTGAAATCTCATGTGCTGATTCATTTCAAAAATCAGAAAAGGTTTCCGAATAGGAAGAAACCTTACATATAAAAAATAACGTTTTTTTAATGAAAAATTCAATATTTGTTTTATATACCTAATATTTCAGTAGTTGTGAAAACCTGTTTTAATAAAAAATTATAACTTCTAAAATTACGCTTTTTCTTAATTTCACAATTTACAAATTTAGAACTCTTAAAAGACGATTTTTCCTAAATTTTCAAACATTTGAAATTATTTTGTAATTCTTAAAATTGAGTTTTTAACGGTATTTTCAGCATTTGAAAAAATAAGTGTGTTGCATTGAAATTGCAATTCAAAAAAGCAGAAAAGAGAATTTATTATTTAGGGGTCCTTAAATTGACGTTTTGGATGAAATTTCAAATTTGTTTTTTATTTATTATATTTCATTAGTGTGAAAAACCTGTTTAATAAAAGATTTTAACTCTTAAAATTACGCTTTGCCTTAAATTTCACATTACAAATTAGAACTCTTAAAAGTACGAGTTTCCTAAATTTCAACATTTGAAAATTATTTGTTTAAATCTTAAAAATTGAGTTTTGAACTATTTCAGCATTTGAAAAATAATGTGGTTCATTGAATTGAAATTTCAAAAAGCAGAAAAGAGAATTTATTAATAGTTTTAGGTGTCTTAAATTGACGTTTTTAATGAATTCAATATTTGTTATATACCAAATATTTCATAGTTGTGAAAAAGCTGTTTAATCAGGCGATACTCTCTTATCACCTGTCGCAATAATCTTCTACGCTTTTCTAAATATGTTTACTCATTACAAATTAGAACTATCTTAATAAAGACATCTTTTCGCTAATATTCAACAGTCTAATAATTTATTTTCATATATTAATAGTATTGAAGTTTATTAACTTGGTTATTTCAAGACTTATGGAAAAATAGTTTGTCATTGAAATCAGATATTCATAAAGAGAAACAGTGAATTAATTAATAGGTTTGATAGTGTCTTAAACTTCTGACTTTTTAAATGACGCATTTCATGAGTTATGTAGATATATTCTATACCAGAATATGGTCATTAGTTGTCTATAGAATGAACCCGCTGTATTATTCCTCAATAAAACAATTAATTCTACCAAAGGCGCTTTCTAAAACTACGCTTTTATTATCTCGAAATTTTCACATTACCCAAAAATCTATAGGAATCCGAAAAGTACGTATTTTCCCGAAATTTCATACATTGAAATTATTTGTTAAAATCTTAAAATTGAGTGTTTTAACGATAATTTCGCATTTGAAAAAATAATGTGTTCATTGAAAATGGCAAATTTCAAAGAGGCAGATAAGATTATAAATTGTTTAGGTGTCTAAATTGACGTTTTTTAATTAAATTTCAATATTTTTTTATATACCAAAATTATGCTTTTTTGTGAAAACCTGTTTATATAAAAAATTTTATACTGCTAAAATTTACGCATTATTTGGCCTTCTAATAGATTTCATCTGGAGTACCGAATTTCAACTACTTCAACCAGTATGCTGACAAATTCTCTTCAAGATACTTCAACATCTGCATGAGTAGCTAAATCATAGTGTATGTGGCTAAAATGATTGTTGAACTGGTGGAGTCACGTGCATATTGAAAAGAATATGAAGTTATCTATACGATTGAAATGCAATTTCAAACGCAGAAAAGCGAATTTATTAAGTTTAGGGTGTCTTAAATTGACGTTTTTTATGAAATTTCAATATTGTTTTTATAAACCAAATATTTTCATTAGTTTGTGAAAACTGTGTTAATAAATATCATTTTAACTTCTAATAATATTCTTTTCTTAATTTTCACATTACAATTTAGAACTCTGAAAAGTACGATTTTTTGTTTCTCCCTTACTAAATCATCATAAACACTGAAATTATGTGTTTGACCCTAGTCCGAGTCTACCTGACTTCACTTGAGAGAAAATACGTGAGATCATTGTACAACAGGGGAATTTCTTATTTTCACGCTTTTAATAAAATAATGTGTTGCATTGAAATTGCAATTTCAAAAAGCAGAAAAGAGAATTTGTGATTAAAGTTTAGGTAGATGTCTTAATTGGTAGACGTGTTTGATTGAAGATCTTCGAATAATTTCTTATATTTTGCCCCATACTTTTATTTAATGTATTGCTATGAAAAACAATCGTGTTTTGAATAAAAATTTTAACTGTCATAAAAAAATGCTACGCTTATTTTACACCTTATACATCACAGATTTACGAATTTGAGAACTCTTAAAAGTACCTCAGATTTTGTTCCCTCAAAGTCTTACACACATGTTGAATATATGTCACTATGTGAATCTGTAATTGGTTTTACGAGAGGCTTTTTTTCAGCCTAGTTATATCAAGAAATAATAATGTATAGATACATTAAGAAAATACTCGTATTTATCAAAAAGCATAGAAAAAAAGAGTAGAATTTTATTAATAGTATTTTAATAGTATTTCAATTATAATAACCGTTATTAATAAATAATACAGACAATTTCAATATTTGTATATCTTTTAATATAATATACAAAGTAATTAATTTAAATATTTAATTCCGAAAATTTTAATATATTTAATAGAAAAATATTTAAATTATGTAATAATTAACGGTTTTTTTATTCTTATAATTACTAAAGGTTGGGCGAATATCACCACCCGCGCGTCGTTAATCTGTGGAACGGAGAGGTCTTTAAATATCGAGCTCTGAAATAATTGAGTTCTCTTATTAAGTACTGTATTGTTTTCACATTATATAGAGTATTATAATAAATGTTATATCTCATTAAAATGCCTAAAGTTTCAAAAAGCAGAGAAAAATATAGCGAAATTTATTAAGTGTTTAGAGTGAGGTTTTAGTAATATATGACTATTTTATAAATATTAATGAATAATTCAAATAATAATATATGTTATAAAATTAAACAATCATAAAAATCTCTTCAGAAATTTGTCTAGTCGATGAAAAATCATAACAGGCTTACTGAAATTCTCATATAAAGGGGCCATGCCTACCCACATCCCAGAAAAATTACGTGGTTAGTCTAATAAAAATAAAAAAGGCAAGAAATATCTTGCTTCTTAAAGATATATAGAAACGATTGTAAAAATCGAAATGAAGACTAGGAATTGGATATATTTCATGCATAAAATTTAGATTCTAGAAATAACCTGAATTTACTTTGAAAGAAAAAATTGTGTTGGTTGTCTGACTAGTTCATGGATTATGATGCTAAATTCTTCCTAGAAATAATATACCATAACTTTCTCACTAGTTAGCCTTATTTAAGAATTTAAAAATAGTTAATATTAAATTATAAACTCTTTCCTGAAAAAATAAATAATAATTTTGAAATGTTTTTTGATAAATCTTTGCTGAATATGTGCTAAAACTTCATCCCAGGCAGCTTCTTTTTCACAAAGTTGTTAATAATATTTCATGCCATCCAATATGAAAGCAACTTAACAGTCGAGAAAAGACTGTATACACATGTGGTTTGAACCGGCGACCACAACGCCACAGGGCTACTTAAAAGCTTTGTAAGAATGAAGGGAATAAATTCTTCTGACTGTAAGACCGTAAGAAAATATTGTGGATTTTTATACTCACTGTTTTGAAGTATTGAGCATCATGGCTATCATTACTATATCAGATTTTGAATTTATGCTGACACTTCCTCAACACGGAAACACCAGTCTCGATCCACACATTCTAAAAAAAAACAAACAATGGGATTTTAGAAAAAGAAGTTTTTGACCGCAAGAATGATTCAGATTTGTTTGATGAGTTTACGTGTTCGATCAGGCGAGAAAGTAGACGAATGGAATGCTTTGAATCTAGTAACAGACAAACGGTGGTTGTTTGTCTTCTGGCACCAATATATCATAACATTTTTGTCGCATTAGTTCAATATATCTTTTGTCTTCCTGGAAACAAATGCCTCCACAGAACATGCGTTTTCTCATGTAAATAAAGATCTGGACTTCTGAAAACCCAACACAAACCTAAACTCAATAGAAAGGAACACTTCACCACAAATCAAATTTTATCAAGACCTGTAACAGCATCTCTAAACCCATTTGAGTAAAGTTTACAGAAGTGCGAAGAAAATTTCATCTAGCGAAAAATATTGTAACTGAATGGTAATTAATATATATATATTATAATATATTATAATAATATATATATATATATATTATAAAAAAAATATACCTATATAATTATATACACAAATATATATATAATATATAATTATATATTATATATATAATATATTTATATATAATCGGTATATAGTACTTATTGCTTTAAGGTACGTAATATTAATAAATATATATATATTATTATATTATATATATATATTATATAATAATATATATATTATATATATATATATAATATATATATATATATATTATATATAAGTATATAAAAATATATATATATATATATATATATATACTATAATAATAGTATTATTAATATATATATATATGTTGTGTGTGTCCGATTTTACTAAAATAATAATATATAAAAATATTTTATTTATATATATATATATATATATATCTATATATAGTAATAATACTTATATATATATATATATATATATATATATATATATATATATATATATATATATATAGTATATAATATTATATATTATCCCCTCCCATCATATATTCACTTATGTCCGTTTCAAATGGCCTCCACAACTCCCAGCAAAGACCCATTTATGATACACGTAATCACCACAATCCATAGCGAAAACGGAAGAATTTTTCGGTACACGTAAAGCTATTTAGTGAAGGTAGTGTTCACGCACTGCCCCTCCGCCGGAAAACCAATTCACATTTGTTTTAGAACACCATGGTTACCACAGTGGGTGGTGATAGGTCGAACGAAATTGAGATTTGATCAAACTCAACTAAATAAGTTTGTTTTCCACTATTATACGCAATTAATAGACTATCATCCTACTACAGTTTTATCTAAAAGTTATCAACGGAAAGGTTTATCACCAATTCACAAATATGTTTTTCTTTTCCCTTAAGTTAAAATGTCTTTTATCATTATTTTTTTTTTTTTTTAGTATGAAAGCATTTACAGCTGTTTTAGTTTTGCTTTGTGCTTACGAAATGTAAGAAATGCTCGAACTTCCGTTCGTTTGTCAAACACCGCAAAATCGTAAAAAATGATCACCAACGTAAGAAATTTACTTAATTCTGTAAGGTTTGCTATTCCCGTGCTTGCGAATTTAGATGGCCGCGTGTTGGTGGTAGGCCTTTGAATTTAATGAAGTGTTTCATTCATAAATTATAGCTTCTAAATCCAATTTCTTTCCGATCGATAAACCCATCACAATAGTTTGATCATTATTTTTAATAGATAGAACATTGTATTTTTTTTAATTTTTTTTATTCAAAACCACGTCTCATCACCAGACAGTGATGTAGGAATGTAAACAAAAATAAAGTTAACAAAAGTCTTTGATATTGCACAAAATTTGTGCTAAAACTGGGTAAGCATTTCTTATCGAGCGTAAGCACAATGACAAAAACGAAAATGGTTTCGTTGGAGACGAGAGAGTAGAGAGGAGAGAGACGAGATGAGAGAAGAGAGAGAGAGAGAGGAGAGAGAGAGAGAGAGAGAGAGAGAGAGAGAGAGAGAGAGAAGAGAGGAAGAGAGAGAGAGAAGGAAGCAGAAGAGAGAAAGGAGAGAGAGGAGAGAGAGAGAGAGAGAAGACGAGAGAGAGAGACGAGAGACAGAGAGAGAGAGAGCGAGAGAGAGAGAGAGAGAGACGCAGAGAGAGAAGAGAGAGAGATGAGAGATGATGAGAGAGAGAGAGAGAAGAGAGAAGAGAGAGAGAGAGAGAGAGAGAGAGAGAGAGAGAGAGAGAAGAGAGAGAGAGAGAGAGAGAGAGGAGAGAGGAGGAGAGAGAGAGAGTGTTGAGTAGCGAGAGAGAGAGAGAGAGAAGAGAGAGAGGAGAGAGAAGAGAGAGAGAGCAGGAGCGAGAGAGAGCGAGAGAGAGAAGAGAGAGAGAGACGAGAGAGGAGAGAGAAGAGAGAGAGGAGGAAGAGAGAGAGAGAGAAGAGAGAGGAGAGAGAGAGAGAGAGAGAGAGAGAGGAGAGAGAGAGAGAGAGAGAGAGACGCGGGTTCTTTTATACATGCTCTGAAATTATCGACAGATTATCGCGTATACACAGAACTCGAGCAAAAGTCTACTTTTTTTCGCTCGAAAGCGATAACTATTTCTGATTTTCAAACTTTGAAGACCCGTAGACCATTAATAATAACATAATATTGCCTATTTTACTTAATAAATTTACTGATCTGCTTATTCAAATTTTGACCTACAGAACTAAGAGTTCACAATTGGATATGACAAGATGCCAGAAACTTTTTCTAGAGAGGCTCCACTTGTTAATTCAGACAAGTTTTTCAGTGATTATAGTTATGTGAATAGTGATGTTCCGTTTCCAGATAGTTCAGTTTCTGCCGGAACCAAAAAATTCTGGTTCCGGTACATTCACCTAATATGAATAGTATATATATATATTATTTATTATATTATTATATTATTATAATATTTATTGATATTCTTATGATAATGTTTTAAATAACACTTATATTATATATAATATATATATATATATATATATATATATATATAATAGTATTATATATATATAAAATATATATATAATTTTTTTCAGGGGGTGCTGGAGGAAAAGGCACATGGGGAGCACTTGGATCAGAATTGGTTGAGGAAGAGCCTAATGGTGCTATGGACACTAAAGATCCGAATTACGATGATGATAACATGGACAACAAAGACGTGAAACTCAAAATCATCGACCTGGAGAAAGCGGCAGAAGAAATTGGAGTAAGTTAATTCTAGTTAAATGTATATTTGACAATCACTTCAGCATTAAAATTTCCATTTACTTCATCTGTTGAAGTTCTCCATATGTCGTCACCACTCACTGGCCGAGCCCCAATCAAGGAGGGCTGTTATTATGACGATGTAAGGTTAATGACGCACAGATTCATAAATTAGTTAAATAACTAATCTTATGTTTTTTTATTACTCTTCTATTGAGTTTATAAATAGAAAAATTTCAGATTAATTTTTATATACCTCATTTTTTTTTTTTTTAAATTTGGTCTCTAGAATTTTAATTACCTTTTACAGAAAGTGCTAGTATTAAATTACTTTAACTCGTGGCTATTTGAATTTAGGTGCATTTAGAAGCAGTAGAGAATATATGGATTAAATTTTTACTTTAAAACAAATGAGATAGTAGAAGAATAAATTGTATTTTAAGTTTTATGAACTGCAATAGGCGTATGACAGGAAAAATTGGGAAGCTTTGTGGCAGGTGTTAGTGATATATGATGTAAGTGGTAGGCTTTTTAATAGAATAAAAAGTATGTATGATGATGGTGAAGCGTGTATAAGGATAAATAGACTTGAAAGGGATTGGTTTAATATTAATAGCGGAATGAAGCAGGGATGTGTTATGTCTTCTTGGTTATTTAATTAGTATAGGGATTGGGTTATGAAAGAATTAAGAGGTGGAGGTGGCAGGGTAAGTGTTAGAATGATAAAGAATGGAAGAGAGTGAAGGTTACTCTGCTTATTGTATGCAGAGGATTTGGTTTTTGTGTGGGGAATATGAAGAGAGTTTGAGAGGATTGGTTGAGGAATTTGGCAGGGTGTGCAATAGGAGGGGTTTGAAAATAAATGCAGATAAGAGTAGCGTTATTGTAGTGAGTGATGAGGGTCCACAGTGTGAAGTAACGTTAGATGGTGAGCAACTGGAACAAGTGTCTGAGTTTAAATATTTAGGACATATGTGAATGGTAGATAGGTGGCTGGTCCAATTAAATTCTTTGTGGAGGTGAAAGGACTAAGTCTGACCGCACCAGAGTTGCATTAGGGTGTGTTGTTACCTGTGTTAATGTATAGATTTGAAACTATGGTCTGGAATAAGAGGTATAGAACTAAGGTACAAAGTATTCAGATGGACAATCTTAGGGGCTTGTTAGGTGTGAGAAGAATTGATAAAAGGGAATGAGCGCATTAGGGAATTGTGTGGTGTGAAGAAAGGAGTATCAGAGTACATTGAGATGGCTTGGTCATATGGAAAGGATGGATGATATTTGTTTGATTAAGCGAATGTATAGCTGTGAGTGTTCTGGGATTTGACCAGCTGGAAGTCCGAAGAAAAAGTGGATTGAGTCAGTAAAGGAATGCCTGAAAGGAGAGGAATGTGAGTTTGGCCGAGGCACTAGAATGATGTTTAATAGTAGGAGTGAATGGCGGTGTTTTGTGGCCTTTGCCCAGGGGATTAACCCCACATTGAGGAGATACCACAGTGAGGGTAGGTCGTAGTCTCATAAAACCTCTAGAATGGATTTTTCCAACTAAGAAGAGTTCTCAGCATAAAGATTACGTAAAGTAGCAAAAAAAAAATGGGGGGGGGGCGGGCTTTCTTTTTGAATTGCGTCAAGTTCTACTACTTTTCTATTCCAGTGTATGCTACTCACCTCGCCCGCAATCTGGGGATAGTAGGTAGATTATTATTATATATTATATATATATATATATATATTATATATATATATATATATATATTATATATTATATTATATATATATATATAAATATATATATATATATATATATATTATATATATATATATATAGATTATATTATATAATTATAATTATATATATATAATTATTATATATATATATATATATATTACATCTTACTTACCATCCTCTCCCAGTAAGCGTCACGAGCCTTGTCAGTGGTGGGCCAACTTCCGCTTCCATTGTTCTATTGATCACAATCCCATCCAGCCATTCAACTCCATCCATTGCAAGGCATCCGGTGTCTCCCTTTAATATCTCCACTGTGTCTCTCCATCTCTTCCGTGGTCTTTCCCTCTCTCGGCCTCACTCCCTCCGGTCTCCACCCCTACTTGGCAACTCTCCTCTTCCTGTTCATCCTCTCCAAGGGTGTCCCCCATCTTAGTCTGGCTTGCGTCCACTTTATTCATCATGGGTTTTCACACCCACGCTCTCCCTAACTGTCTCGTTTCTCACTTCTGGTCTCTCCTCATCTTTTCAATTCACCGTCCTCAAACATTCATCTTCGCTTGTCGAATTCTACTCTCCTCTCTCTCTCCCTGTCATGCTCCATGTCTCTGCCCCATACAACAGTATTGGTGTCAACACTCCATCGTATATTGCACTCTTCACCTCTTTGTTCATAAATTTATCTTTCAAGATGGGGTAACTGCTCTTTACAGTCCTGCATACTTGCTCAATTTCAACTTCGTAATTTCTTGCACACCCCCTTCTTCTTTCCATAAATGTGCTACCTACGGTATTTTATATCTGTCCAAATTTTAAATCTCTCTACCGTCTACCTCCACTATTAACTCCCTCCTTTTCCTCCCTATTTACTATCATTATTTCTGTTTTCTCCACATTCCTATTTCAATCAGCTTCTTCTCAATTTTTCTTCGAACACAGCACCATTTGCTTCAACCTCTCACCAACTCCACTCCAACACGCCAAATCATCTGCATATACCATGATGTCTCCGTCAATCTCTTCTAAACTCTCTTTTACACCTCTTATGACTGTGTCCAAATATGCTATAAACAGTATCAGCGACAACACACTACCCTGCCTTACTCCAGTTTTTACCTCAAACCATTCCTCGTTTTTATATCCTGTTCTTCTCCTACTTAAGCTATTCACATATGTACTTCTTACTGCCTTTATCGTCGTCTTCAACTTTCATTAATCCCTCTCCAGAACTCTCCATATGCTTCTCCCTGGGTAACAGAACTCCCCAGATAAGGCCACAGTATAACCAACTTTATGCACGAGTCGCCAGTCACTTAAGTAACTCTCCCTAGTTCAGGTATTCCCATGTCTTTTCTGTATCATCTTCAATGCAAAATTAATCTTTTAAGTGCTTCTGCACCTCTCTATACCATACTGCTTTTTTCACCTTAATCTCGGCTCTTATTTTTTATCTTAATTTCTTTCTAATATTTCTTTCATATAACTTTCGCCATGTGATCCATTAGTGAGATTTCCTCTATAATTTTTTACAATTTCCGTCTCCCTTACCTTTATAAATGGGAACTATTATTACCTTCCCCAAACCTACCGGAACCTACTCCCACCCAACACCTGATTCAGAAATTTCAAGCATCAACGGTTTCCAGCTGCCTCTCTCCCTCCTTCAGCAATTCAAATATGTTATCCCATCCCACCAGGAGTCTTTTCCGCTCTTCTTTTCCCTAACGCCTCCACCAAATTCCCCCTCCGTTATTCCCTCCTCCTCCACTTCCTCTTCGTTTCTCTCCTCCCCTCTCTCTCTCCCTTCCTCTTCCGGCTGCACTCTCCACATTCAGCAACTCATCAAAGTACTCTACACCTTTTGTTTTTCCTCCGGGCTTACCAATGTTTCACCATTTTTATCTATGATATTACATACTCTCCTCTTCGCTCCTTTACGTTCTTGCCAATCTTAAAAATCTTCTTGTCTTCCTTCATATCATCCATAAGCTCCTTTGCTAGCTTTCAGCCACCTCTTCTTTTACTCTTCTTTTCACTCTCTTTGCTTCATTTTTTGCTTCCACGTACACGGCTCTGGATTGTACACTTCTGTTTTTAAGCCATCTTCTCAATGCTACCATTTTTTGTCTCACAGCATTCTTTACCTGTTCATTCCAACAAAGTGTATGCTTCTTTCTCACTCTTCCCATCCATTTAATGCCTAGGGTTTCCCTAGCCGCTTCTTTCTTAACACTTCCTATGTGTTCCATTGTTTCATCACCATTCATCTCCAGTATTTTTTCGTTTACTTTACCAACATAATTCAATCTCTTATCTTGATCTTTCAGCGAGTCTACTTTTATTGTACTCCACTTCTCCTTTACTTGTACTTTCTCCGTCTGTCTATAACTAATTAGATCAGCTATTAACTGCTATTGATTGGAATCCATTACACCCCGGGATCACTATTTACATCTTTCTACTATCTTCCATCCGACACTATAAGTAATCTATTTATCGATCTTGATCAACATTCCTGTCCCATTATTCACCTATATCTCGTTATATCTATGTGAATCTTTTTTTCTGATAAAAACCATTCATTATCTTCAGATTTCTCCTCATGCAAAAGTCTATCAACGTTTCACCCTCTGTGTTTCTTAATTCTTCTCCAAACGGTCCCAACATTCTTTCCGCTTCATCTCTCCTTCTTCCCACTCTTGCATTGAGATCACCCATTAGTATTATCTCCTCGCCTTCCCTTCTTCCCACCTCCACCCTTTCTTCCAACGTTTCCATGAACATCCTCTTCTCTTCTTCTGGATGCGCCTGTTGCGGTGCATATACTTGATATACATGATATCTCCTTCCTTTTATCTTCAGTGTAACTTTGATTACTCTTTCGTTCACACTTTCCATCCCTTCCAAACTGTGTGATACATTGGGTCCCAATATAACTCCTACTCCATGCTTCCTCACTCCCTCCTCCACTCCTTTATACATCAGCACAAATCCACCACCCAGCTCTCTTCCCTCCTCCTCTCCTCTCACTCTCATCTCGCCCATCCCCATCACATCTATCCTCCTTTCTTTCATCATGTCCACTATTTCCTCCTCCTTTCCGCTGTAGGTAGCAATATTCAAAGTTCCAAACCTCAACTTAACATTTGTATTAGTCAATTTCTTATTCCAAAAACGTTTCCGTGATCTATATCCAAAAGTTCGATAGTATTCCGAGGCTGGTCCTTGAGTGTTACAAGCAATTCGTTTCAGGCAGCGGCTTGCTAGGCCAGTCCTGCCCTAGCCAGAGCTCCGTTAGTCGAATCCAGGGTGCAGGACATCAATCTTCAATATATGCTGCACCCTAATATATATATATATATATATATATAATATATATATATATATATATTATATATATATATATATATATATATATTATATTATTATATATATATATTATATAATATATATATATAATATATATATATATACTATATATATATATGTATATATATATATATATTATATATATATAATATATATATAAATATATATATATATATAATATTATATTTATATATATATACTATATATATATATATATAATATATATATATATATATATATATATATATATTAAACTACCTTTTAAGTGCTTTATCCCTATGCAGGGGGTAACACGGGGGGACCACAGGAAATCGAACTTTAAGGCTAGCTATCCCAAACCAGCGCCTCCAACGAGTTCGCAGTCAAGTCTTAATTCTTACCCCCAGGTAGATAAAACCAACTGCTACGCGGAGGATTGAACAGCGTCCCTCGTATTGAGAGGCGGGACTCAACTCCTGCGCACGAAGGGTTCATATATATATTAATATATATATAATATATATATTATTATTATATATATAATATATTATAAAAATTACAGGTTTTCGTCTTGCCTTTTTGTTACCAGATCTGTCACCAATATCTTTGTAATCTAATTTTACGGTGAAATCATTTTCAATAGCAAGTACAGCAAGATGAATTAAAAGCTGTTGGGACTGGGACAAACGTAACTAATTTTTAACCCTTCTAAGTGTGGAGAATGATCTTTCAGCTGAGCAGTTTGTCGCAGGAAATATACATAAAATAAATTTTAAAAGAATATTCAGATTTGGAAAATTGACGTTTTTTAATGATATTTTAATATTTGCTTTATTGGGAACAAGGTGAACTGCCTACCTTCTTCTAAAAGCAACATTTTAATTGAATGCATTTCTGCTCAAAATCTTTCTAAGTCGGATCGATTAGATTTTTTTTCAAGAATTATAGCGATTTATTGAATTGTCTGTGGTGGGTTTCAGTGAGATTTGATAAGAATAAAAACTTTTCTGAAAATTCGCTGTATGCAAAACTTCTATTTAATTCTACTGATAGTTTATCTAATATAGTATTGAAGCTTGCTTGAAGAATTCATATTGATAATTTTCTCTTTCCAGATCTTAGTTTAGATACATTCTTGATGTCTTTTTGTGTAAAGATTTTCAATTTTTCTTTGGCACACAATTTTCGTAGGTTTCTAATGAACTTCTAATTTCATTAACTAAGTTACACAGAGAGTTATACAAATTAATAACGGTGGCCACATCCATATCTTCAGATTGCAATTTTTTATTTACAGAATCAAATCTTTCAAGTATTGGTTCCCATATTACAGACATAAAGAGTATTTCATAGGAACTTAATTTTTTCAATTCCCTTTGCCTCTTGCTGAATGACTGGTCTCTTATTTTTATCTTCAGATATAGAATTTAAAGCCTTAACAATAGCTTCCAAACCTTTGTTTAGACTTTTACAAACTTCTGCTCGAGCTGACCACCTTGTCCCACATAGTGTTTTGACAGTATATTCTTTGAAGAAAGATTCTAAGATACCCCAACGATGCGTAGAGCCCGAGAAAAAAATTATAAAGATTCTGAAGCAAAGCAAAAAAAGAAACCGCCTGTTTACAACATGTGGCAGCGCTAGATCCCACTAAATTAAGGGAATTAGCTGAACATGGTATGAAATATGCTAGATGGTTGACCTCTTTAATTCTTGTTTGCAGGCCAGAATATATATTCCTGACATATTAGCAGCATTATCATACGTTTGACCCCGACAACTGCTTATGTCTAATTCATTTGCTTTGAGAAAACTCATCACCGTTTCCGCTAGTTCTTTACCTGTATGACCAGGATTTTTAATAAATCCTAAAAAGCGTTTTTTAGGCGTACCTTCTTTGCTAACATATCTGATGATAACTCAGCTGATCTTTAGAGTAATGTCTGAGTGGAATCAACAATAATAGAAAATACTTGCTTTCAGATTTTTCATGTTCACTGATTACCTTTCTGCCATTTATATTGGATAAGTTCTTTCGAAGTGCTATGTAATAAATAAGAAGTGCTTTCTTTGCCAGAATTTTGACATTGAGATAGGTGATTTTGTAAAAAAGGGTCAAATTCTGCAATAAGTTCCAGACACATCATAAAATTTCCATTTCGAACAAAGCCAGCTATTTCATCATCGCCTCGGAATGGTAACCCCCGTGAGGAAAGTTTCTTAATAACAGCAATAACTCTTTGTAGTACATTTCTCAATATTTTATTCTTCTAATTGAGAGAGCAGCTGCTTGTCAACTCTTCATAATGAATTACTTAGTCTGCGAACGGAATTTTCATGTTCAGTCAATCTTGTATTGCCATGGCTTCCAATCGTTAAATCCTTCTTGCTTACAAAACCGAGATACAACACCCCGCCTCCAAAAAGTTTCTACACGGGAACAAAAGGCGGCAATCTTTGACTTGTTAGGTACACTAAATAGTTACAATTTCCCAACATCTCCATTCAAAAGTTTTCGTTGAAACAAGGATTTTGTTGTTAAGAATCTACTTTTATCTGGATAAATTTTCTTAGAATTAAAAAAATATGTCTAAATTTTGATTAATCCCATTTTTTTGCAAAGTAGTCTCGCGTGCTTTCACTACCTTCCAATAAAATGGATCATCGCTTGGTATAAATATTTCTTTGTCTTTGTGCTTCGTTACCTGAGTCACATTCTGGACATTAACGTAAGAAGTTAGTGCATTATGATTTTCACGATTACCCGTGTTATCGTTATCATCTATGACTTTTGAAATTACTTCAGATTCATCCGCACTCACGACAGATTCATTCTAGCACTGAAAGCCGTACTGGCTATCAGAAAGAAGGGAATGAGTCCAGATAATCTAAGAAAGGAGA
>JABUQX010086561.1:0-32500 GCA_015478945.1 Trachelipus rathkii
ATATATATAGTATATATATATATATATATAATATATATATATATATTATTATAGGGTATTAGTAATAATTTATAATATATACTCATATATAATTTATACTATAATATATAATATATATATCGCTAGGTATACTACTATATATTGTGCCTCTATATAGTGGTTATAGTTATTTATATATATAATATAATTAATATATAGTAATAATACTACTATATATATATAATATAATTATAGTATATATATATATATATATATATATATATACTATATATATAGTATAAAATATAATTATACTATATAATATTATTATATAAATAATACTATTATATATAATAATATATATAGTATATAGATATATTATATAGTTACGTATTATTATGTATAGGGCAGTAGTATAAATTATATATGAATATATATATTATATATATATATATATATAATATATTTATTTTTATTTTACAAACACTTATTCACGCTTAAGCGGGGTAGTGGTATGGTACGTGCAGCTTCCCTGATTCATATTTTCCTTCATCTTCGCCCTCACCCACCTTCCTCCATATCCAGTTGTTTCTATTTTCTCGCCAACACACCGGGTACCTTCCTCCACACCTCATCCCTCTCTCTTCCAGCATTTCCTTTATTCCATCCCTCACCTTCTTCGGTTGTCTCCCCCTCCTCTCCTTCCTATCCCCTCCGCTTCCCAAACTCGTCCTAACAACCCTCTGTTTCCCATTCTCTCAACAGATTGTTCCAAAAACCAGCTTAAGCATTCCCTTCTCCCGCTCTTCTCACCAAACCATTCTTCCGAGAGTGCGAGGCCATGCTCTCTCTTATCACCCCTAATTTCCTAATCTCTTCGTATTTACTATTACCCCACATTTGACCGCTCTCAAACCCTTTCATTCTCAAGGAACCTTTTCCAACTTCTTCTTTGCGACCTAGCATTCAAACCCCCAAGTTTTCTCACTAAGTTATTTACAACTGGATGTACATAATTCTTCCAACATAGTTATCGTAAGTGTATTTGGTAAATATATACTATATATAAACATTATATATATATATATATAGTATATATATACTATATATATATAATATATACCTACTTAAAATATAGAATATATAATATAAATATATGATATGGGGTATATTAGTAATAAACTATCTGTATATATATACTGTATATATTAATATATATAGTATATACTATATATATAGTATATATATCATATACATAAATATAATAGTAGTAGTAAGTATTGATATAGTAATAATATATATATATATATATATAGATATAATTAATATTAGTATACAAGATATAATTATAATGATATATGTTCTCATATATATATACATATATATACAGTGAATATTTTCACATAATAAAATATATATACTAATATATATATTATATAATAATATATAATAGGTTATCACTATATATATATATAATATTGTATAGTAAAAGTATTATAATACTATATATCATATAATATATATATATATATATATATGTCCCATTATGTTTTATAAAATGAGTGAAAAAAAGAAGTGTCAGGCAATTACTCGAATGCAGTACCTATTAAATACGGATTCTTTCAATCCCGTTAAATAACGAACTAATTCCATTTTTGCTTATTGTGTTGAAGAATATTCTCAGAATGAAGCAATGAAGCCTCAAGAATGGTAAACATTTAAAATAAGAATGCATCCTGACAAAATGGATAAAGATATGGAGTACTTTCGCAAAATGGACATTAATTTCAAAAATTTCGTACAAGCATCAAAGGAATGTTTGCCAAGAAAACTACAGATTTAGAGAAAGGGCTATATTTTTATCTTATAAAATTTTACAAGATTATTCCATTATCTTTCAAATTTCGGCATATTGATCTCCCCAAATGCCAGCAAGTAATTTTTGAAGTTTTGGATTACAATGATTTACCCAGGTAAAAGTGTAATTAACAAACCTAAATCATCTCAAAAGTAATAACACTAGTATCATTCAAAATAGCATGAAATTATGTAAGGAGCTTGAAAACAAAACTATAGCTAAAACATTTTAACAAAAATGAGTAATTTTCTTCTGCCCCAACTCGATTGAGTCATTCTTTACGTGACAATGAATCCTTGGTTATGGCATACGTCCGATATGTGAGTTCTACTAAAGAAATTGTTAGCAACGTTCTCTATGCGGAAAAAAAATGTTGACACCAGAACAGGCCTTCCCAAACGAATTTCTTCAAAGGTTGTTTCTAAAAATTTTCTTTGCATACTAAAAATATTCCACACATGAGAAATAATCATTGCTTGTGCAAACAGATGAGGCGCCAAGCTAAGTGAGTAGGTCCGATATTGTGGTTTATTCCAGCTCATTTACAAAGAAGCAGTTCTAAAAATATTTACTCTTCATTGTATTATTCATTCGGCGTATGAACAACTTAGACTGCGGAAGCATCACTTAGTGGAACGACTACATGTATACATTGAAACATCTTTATTTAAAATCAGTAAATTAAAATCAAATCTCACTCTTTAAATGACCGTATCTTTCGACAGCTATGCCACGAAAATGAAGAGAATTTTGAGCGTTTATTACTGCATACCGATGCACGATGGCTCTCAAATGGTAACTGTTTGAATCGTTTCAATGTTCTTTACGATATTGTCCTAGAATTTCTTAATTCATGTGATAAGAAATGCCTGATAATTTAAGAAATAAAAGGGTTGACATTTCGTATCTTTCAGATATTTTCACCAAACTAAATGAAATCAATATCAAATTGCAGGGAAATAATATAAATCTTATTAAATCGAAGGGAATTAAAACTTCTTTTATCAGAAAATTACCCTTTTACAAAGACAGCTTAGCTAGGAAAGATTTTCTGCAGTTTCCAAGTCTACAAGTAATACATAACAATGATAAGATATTAATTTTGGATACAGATATTCAATGCTATTGCTCTCACTTGGCCACTCTGAAAGAAGACTTTCTTACAAGATTTAAAGATCTTTGTGAACTTGAAATACCTGATTGGGTCGTAAGTCCATTTCTTTATGATGCTTCTTCTATTCACCAAAATTTACGTGAAGAAATTATTGACTTACAAAATGATATCGAAGCTAAAATACATTTTAGTCACCTTAGTTATGCAGTATTTTTTCCCAAAATGCAAAACAATTATCCTAAACTTTGTCAGGAATTGAAATTACTTTTACTTGCTTTCCCTTCATCATATTTAGTGGAGAAAGGATATATTTCTCCTCTTTCAGGCCCAATACTAAAACAGCGAAAATAAAACGTGAACATAAGTCAAAGAGGGGACTGGTACGTACTTCAACTGGGACCGACATTAGCCTAATATGAAGACCTTTGCAAGTGGGTCTATCAAGCCCCAAAGGCAAGCCATTGACGTTGAAAAAAGTAAGTAAATTGCACAGGCTACTGTAAGTTTCATTTTATGGCAATTATCAAAATCTTTGCTATGCTTAATATACATATATATATATATATATATATATATATATATAGTTATATATATATATTATATAATATATATATATAGGAAAGCTATATACGTATATAATATATACCGAATATATATATAAATATACTATATACTATATATATATATAATATTAATATATATAAATTATAAAAAAATTTCCCTATGAAAGGGATGGGGCGATGAAGTACAGTTAGCTGAATGTGGGCGATACACAAAAAAAGGTTGGGAACCACTGCACTAGGCTATCCACGTTTCCCCCAAAAAACGTTTCAAGAATAGTTTTTAAAGCTCCAGACTTTCTCATCCCATAATTGCTGAGTACTCAAAGGCCAACCCCCATTTTATAAATGAGTCAAAGGTAGATTTTACTATAAATCAGCAGGATTCGAAACACTTTACTCCGCGTCGCTGAGTTAACAGCAGCCGGAAGCCTTATCCACTAGGCTATCCACGCTTCCCAAAAAAGAACGTTTCAAGAATATTTTTAGAGCTCCCGGTTTCTCATCCCATAAGCCTGACTCTCTCTCTCTCTCTCTCTCTCTCTCTCTCTCTCTCTCTCTTCTCCTCTCTCTCACTCTCCTACTCTCTCTCTCTATTCTCTTTTTACTCCCTACCCTTTCTCTCTCTTTTCTCACTCTCTCTTCTCGTCTCTCCAGGACTGACAACCAGACTTTCTCTCTCTCTCTCTCTCTTCGTCTCTCTAACTCTCTCTCTCTCTCCTCTCTCTCTCTCACTCTCTCTTTCTCTCTCTCTCGTGCTCCACTCACTCAATCACTCACACTCTCTTACTATCTTTCTCACTCTCTCTATTGCTCTCTGACTGACTGACAAACTGACAAACTGACAAGCTGACTCTCTCTAATTGGGGATCATTTATCTGTAAATTTTGTTACATATAATTTGCCCACAATTCATCTATTAATTTAATTGACACTATAAAGTTTTTAAATACTCTAACTTTATTATTATTAGTTTTTTTTTGGCCCTGTTATGTTTTAAGACTCCGTCAGTTTTGATTTTTGTTTGTTTTTTTTTAACATATTGCTAGTATATGATACTAACAATGAACCTTTCAGTGGTGAATGGACATGATTCAAAAGCTCGAAATATTTTAAAATAATGATTTAAAAATTTTCATAAGATACAATAAAATTTTTTAAAAAATGACAATATCTCGAAAAATACGAAAATTACAAAAAAACCAATAAATATTTGAAAACAGCGTGTATAAAGCTTAATAAAAAAATGTAAAAAAAAAAAAAACCCACTTGAATTTTTTTTTTCATATATGAAATATCTCGAAAAGTACGACACTTACAGAAAAACCAATTACAAATTTGGAATCAGCGTGTAAAAGCTTATTACAAAAATTATAAAAAAAATAAGATTAAACAATTTTTAAAAAATAAAAAATAGGATGCTTGAGCCGGACGGGGGACAGAGGGGGGGACGTTTTTCCATACCCCGTAGGGGGAGGGCGGAGAAACCCCCCCCGCGACACCCCAAATACCAAAGAGTTCGAGACCCTCCCCGGAGGGGGGAAATAGTCCATACCCTGTTCGTTCCCCCGGAAGGCCGAGAGACCCCGACTCCTGCCACGTTTGCGTACCCTTGCGTAGTATTCTCTCTAGTTAAAAATTTTTTTTTAAACGACCGAATTCCTTTGTATATACTGGTCCCTTATATATATTTAATCATGTCCGTCACCCCTTTAATTGACTGTTGAATTTTGCTTTGACTCGGGGGATGCCTCGGCTCACCGCTGACAAAAGGTGGGCACGTAGATCACCAGAGGATGCAGACCAGGTGTCATTCCCATCTTCAACTATAATCTTTTCTCCCCAAATCCATGGTTCGATGGGAGTTTGTTCTCGGCCCATTCAGGAGAGAGACACTGCGTATCGGGCATGGAAAAACTTCTCATTCTCCTAATGTACTCTTTTACTAATTTCATCTGCTCGAATCTCTGCAGGATACTATTCGACAGGCTAAGCCGCGCTTTCACCAAAAGAAAATGCGACAACCTGCTTTTGGTTCTCCGTACTGATAAAAAAATTTCTGCCCCCTTGCCAAAAAACATCTCTAACAACTTTGTAAATCTGCTTTTCCTCCCCTAATACGCTCTGATGGTTCTGTTGCTAACTCTCCTCCGAAAAGGCCAATCTCTTCGCCTCCTTTTTTTTCATCTAATTCTACCCTGGACGATGCTCTGACATCCCTCCTCCTACTTCTTCTCCTGGCTCAGGTTTCCCCCCTCGCATTACCTGTGATCAACAAACGATGGTCAGTGTTGATGCGGATCCTGAGCCCTCTTAATTAAGAGAACGCCAGAGAGGGCTAGTGCACACGTCGATGGGCATCTCCCCGTCGCTATAATGAGAGGAGTTGCATTCTGAGTTGCACCTGTCCTCGTTCAACTCTTACTCTCTATGCTTAAATACTAATACCTATGGTTCCTCAGTAGTTGGAATCGAGCGACACGGCATATGTCTCAACCCGGATCCCGAAAAAAGATAGCCGCTTCTAGATCCTTCAAAACATATCCAAGCCCTATAGCTTCACTTGTGATTCTATACTAATATCTTATAAACTCTTCTTAACTCTCATTTCCTGTTTCATCTGGAGTCTCATTCCCTTCTTTCAGATCATCATGATGGCTTTCGTCGTTCCGAGGTCAACTCAGTGTATGATCATTACGTTTACCTATCTAACTAAAATTTATGATTCTTCTGCCCTTAGGGACACATGGGGAGTCATTTGCAGCTGGTGGGAAAAAACGGCTTGGACCATTATACCAAGCTTCCTTAGACAGGAATTTGCGCACGAGACGTTCACTTGCCTCCAAGCTCCCGCTTCCTTTTGGGTTTCCTCCGTTCTCGTTGCTTACTTCAAACCCCTGTCTAGTTTTACTCTACCGATCGCTCGTATATAAGCCACTCGTTATGGAGCGGCCTCTTCCTCCTTTCCGTTAACAATGGTGGTTCCGCAAGGTTCTCCATCATTCTCCGAACTTTATTCCTACTTATTCATCATTAATTCACCACAAGCGGATGTTGCACAGACTGTGCTCACTCTATATGCTGAGACTCAACCCTCCAAATTCTTCTACTCATTCAAAACTGCTCGCCTATCTATTTGCTTCATAGAGTTGCCTCTCGTCTTCAGGCTTTCCGATTCTATCCTGTCGAATCTAAATGGGATTTCCCGTTGGGTTGCCCCAACCTCGTAAAAATTCCAACATCTTTAAAAAAACTCAACTTCTCCACATCATCCCTTTCAAAAACCACCTCCGACCTTTTCCTATTTCGCTTCGATGCTCTAACGTCTGCTTCTCTGTTGATAACATAAACATTCTGGTGTCTTAACATTAACAACAAATTATCTTGGAAAACCTCATATTTCTATTGTTGCTAAGGTGGCCTCAAAGACGCTGGGAGTTACTGTTCAGGTTGCAAGTTAAGGGAATTTTTTTCCTCTGCACAGCTACTCCATTTATATAAGGGCCTTATTCGCTATGTATGGAGTACTGGTTCCACATTTGGGGGGGGGGGGGCTCGGCTCCACCCTTCTATTGGAAAGGGTTGAGTCTAAAGCTAAGACACTAATAAACTTCCCCTACTTTTCAACTCTCTTGGACCCTCTATCTCTGCGACGTGTCGTTGGCGCACTATCTCTTTTCTATAGGTACTACAGCGGTAGATGCTCTGGAGGAGTTGGCAAGTTCGCATTCCACCTCCATTTCGTCGCCCTCGCAATACAAAAGGTGCCATGCTCTCGCATGAAGTTGGTGAAGTATTTGAGAACCCAGACTTGTTCGTTTGGTGCCTCTTTTCTATCCAGCTACTTCTGTTCTGTGGAACTCCTTGCTTTTCTCTATTTTTCCAACTATATCTGATCCAATTATCCTCTCTTGAAAATCCCACGTTGCGCTCACCTGAGAGATTTTTGTTAGGCTTGGGCTTGGGGATTGGTGTGTTTTTTTCTTGTATTTATTTTTCGGCCCTACTTGAAAAGGGCTCGGCCCGTGAGCGGAGCATAGACTGTAAAAAAAAAAAAAAACAAAAAGAAAGGAAAATTACATAGAAAAATATATATAAAAAAAAAAAAAAAAAAAATCAAAAAACTGAATCTCGCAAACATAAGCAGGGTCCTTTTTTAATTATATTATTATATATTATTTATTATTATTATTACATTATTATATTATTATTATTATTATTATTATATTATTATTATTATTTATTATTATTATTATTATTATTATTTTATTATTATTATTATATTATTATTATTTATTATTATTATTATTTATTATTATTATATTATTTTTATTATTATTATTATTATACTTATTATTATTATTTATTTTATTATTATTATATTCATTATTATTATATATTATTTCACATGATTATATATATGACTTTATTATTATTATTAATTATATTATTTTATGTATTATTGTTATTATTATTATATTATTATTATTATTATTTATTATTATTATTATTATTATTATATTATTATTATTATTATTTTATTATTCATTATTATTATATTATTATTATTATTATTTTATTATTATATTATATTATTATTATTTTATTATTTTATAATGATTATTACTATTAACATTTTCATTATGTTTATAGCAGAACCTATTTTATATCACTAAAACCAGTTGTAAATATTGCTTCTAAGCAAAAATATACATAATATATTACATATTATATTATTATTATTATTATTATTATTATTATTATTATTATTATTATTATATTATTTTTAATATTAATTATATTATTAGTAATTTATTATATTATTATTATTATTATTATTATTATTATTCATATATATATATATTATCTATTATTATTATTATTTATTAATATTATTATTATTATTATGATTATTATTGACTTTCATCATCATCGATTTGCATCACCATTTTCTTATTATTAATTACATTATCATTATCATTACATTATTATTATCATTATCATTATCAATTATTATTATTATATCATCCATTATTATTATTATAATATTATTATACACTTATATTATTATTGATTAATATTATTATATATAATATTATATTATTATTAATTAATTATTATTATTATTATTATTGAATGAATGTATTATTATTATTATTATTATTATTATTATATTAATATTCTTTTACGGTACCATTGTATATTATCAGTTTCTACAATTTTTAATATTCTTATTATACTTGATATTTATTTTATTATTATTATTATTAATTATTATTTATTATTATTATTATTATTATTACATTATCCCTATTATTATTATAATATAGGTATTATTATTATTATTATTCATTATTTATATTACTTATTATTATTATTATTATTGATTTTATTATTATTATAATATTTTATGTATTATTTATTATATTAAATATGCAAAAGAAAAAATTGAATATTAGTATACTCTAAAATTGTCAAAAATCTCTTTATCCAAAACAAAGTAATAAAAGAAATTATTTAAAAATGTTAATTTATATTGAATTTAAAAAAACTTTTTATTTTTAAACAACTTTTATTCATTTTTAAAAAAAAAATAAACTTAAATATAGAACTATGATTGTTAAGCTAAATATGAAAGTCATCGCAAATAAACGAGATAGAACTTGGTAGATTATTTCTGAGTTGCTATTGCCACTTAAACAGAAAAAAAAAATTTATAGGATTTTATTATTATAGTTAGTTGATGGTAAAGGGGACGGTAAGGTTTGGGTTTTTTTTTCTACATGCATTCGGCCCCCATTGTTCAATACACCTAAAAGTTTATAAACTTTATTGAAAGGGAGTTTCGTGGACGTGACGTCCACTTCATTCAGCAATAAAATATTAGGCGACCTATTTTGGTCAAAATAAAAAAAAATATATTCATTTCTGAGATAAATAAAAGAAAGTAAAAAAAATTTCAAAAAAATAAGTAAAATGGTGAAATTTAATTAATATAAGAATTTTCATTAATATTTGAATAAATTTTTTTTTTATTTATTTAAAAATACCTAGAAAAGAAAGAAATTTAGGCCCGTGAGTAGATATAAAATTAACAACTACAAAAATTTCAACGACGTTAGAGGTGATTAAACCTAAACTTGTTTTGATAATTTATTAAATAAATTTCTGGATAACCTTCGGGATGCCAACTTGAAAATTATTTAAAAAACAAATAATACAAAAAATTAAAAATAATAAATTGTAGAAGGTGAATCTTATAAGTAACGGTTCACCATTTTATTATTTTTTAAATTCGTCTATTTTTACATAATTCTATAGATTTCGTAAAATACGGCGCTAGAAAATTTTTAATTTTAATGTACTCTCACCAGTACTCATAAATTATTACCTGAATGAGAAGGTGGACAGTCACGTCCAACTAAACCGGCATTTCAAGTAAAATTTTAACTAAAACTTAGTATTATGTGGGGATTTTCTCAATATATATTATATTTTTATATTTTTGTTTTTCTTTTGTTTTATCTCTTTATTTTTAATATAACGTATACTAACAAGTAATACACTAATATAAAATCATATATATACCCTAAGTTAGTAAATAGATATATGTGGAACTACTAGACTATAGATAAAGAGTATATATATATAGTTAAATAATAAAAATAAGGTATATATATAGATATATATGATATATTTTATAAAAAAAATAGTATATACCTATATAACATATAATAATATATATAAGGAGTATTAATATTTATATATAAATATAATATTAGTAATGATAGGTGTAATATACTCCCCTAATAATATATATATGATTAAGATATATATCCATATATATCTATATATATCATATATAAATAAGTAAATATGTATTAAAACAAGATAATGATAATAAGAATAAAATAAAAGAATATATACATATATATATTAATAAATGATCATCCATAGATTATTGATATACTGAAATTTGGTTTTAATAATGAATACTCATAAAATAATATATAATATATAGAGGCCAATAGTAGTATATAATATATATAATATAAATATATATATATTATAAATATACTATATATATATATTATTAATAAGATATATAATAGGTTAAAGCCCGGAGGCAATATAAACCTTATCTGGTAAGAAAGCTTGAAAAAGTAGTGGCCTAATTGGGATGGATGGTCTTGGGGCTTGCGATAAAATCTGTGCTGGAGAAAAAGAACAACCCGTAGTGTCGTGAGATAGCAAACATCAAGATATACGTGGAAGGAATTCCAGTCCACACTCACACTCCGTCACTAGTACCAACTCTACAGGCTCCACCCTTTACACTCCCCACTTACCCCAGTCTTGTCGAGAATCTCTTACGTGCCGACAAATCCTTGACATTAAACCCCCTTCACCTACAGACCAACATACCCTCATTAGTTCGTTTTGATTTGTGGATATAATAAGTCTTTCATCTCTTTGCAGAACTCCCCTCAAAAAGCTTTTAGTAATAAGTATCAGCGAGTTTTTTTATGTGACATGTCCGGGCTTGTTCACATATCGGTTCTTGTTGACGCAGAATCCCTGTGAAATCATTTATTCAAATACTTTTGAAAGGTTGATCTATCCAAGAGATGTAGGGTGGTCTCAATAGAAAAACAATTTTCAAAAGATTACCACATAGCCACCTCAAAGGATTTCTATTGTGCCTGTTAATAGACAACCTTTATCAACAGAAAATAGCATGGGTGGCTATGTGGGTTCACCTTTGGGTACCTCCTTCGTCAACGCCTTTTTTCTGCTATCATATGAACAGTCCTGGCTCGAAAACTGCGCCCCAAACCTTATAAAGCCCATTGATATCGAAATACCAACCGATAATAGTGGGATGACTGGCTTCATAATTTATTTCCAACAAAAAAAAACATGCCGACTTATTTTAAAATTTCTTAATAACAACAGTAAAAAAAATATTAAATTTCCGCTCTGAGTGTGAGGTGGATGCGATTGTGCATGGTCGGGCGTGTGATCTTTGCCTGTTCGGACGCGTCTCAACAAACTAATTCCGGTTCGGAAGAATTTTGCTCAACACAGATTGTAGCATGCAAGACCTCAGGCCGTGGTACCACGCGAATTAGAGGGCACATAACACTTGCTTCAAGCTTTTCTTAAAGAGGATAAGTTTTACCCAATCCTTGCTCCGGCTTCACAGGCAGTAATAAGCCAACTCGATGGCCTTCTTTAACCCCAATGAATTCTTATCATCGCTAGAACTTCAATATTTTAAGAAGCTTCGCTTATCTCTAATTTTAATTCTGTTTCCTTCACTACCTGTTGCTCATATTTTCCGCATAATATAACTTTCCCTATATCCCAGAACCCATCGTTTAGGACCATCCTAAACTCCCATTTTTGACTGAACCTTCCCTTAAAAACAAAAATATTTTACCGTCAAGATTCCGTTATCACATTAGGGCACCGGAACACACCTTAATAGAACCCAGAACCAATACTTACAGAGACACTTTCACCATCTATAAGGGTAGTAATAGTACTCAAATATATGAAACCTGAATATTGTAAATTTGTAAGATATAATATAAAGCATTTATAGATTATATAATCATAAGTAATGCAAACATAAAAAGTCTTTGGTTTCGCTATCTTTATATCGATGTCCTATAAAAGAACAAATAGTATTAATACCTTAATTTTTTAAAGTTCTATAGAAAAAATTAAAAATAGAGTATTGAAAATTACTAAATTATTGCATAGTCCAACATTTTCCTTAAAACTACCTATTCTAACCCTATATAAGTATAATAATAATATATTTATACTTATAAAGTACCTAATTATATTACTGGGTAAACATAGCAATACAATAAATGATATGTGCGCAAATAGTAATTATCCAATGCATGCAAGTACCTAAAAACAACAAAAATACTTGGAATCATAGATGTTGTTTAGAATCAAGCGAAAAATCGTGTTAAATTTAACATTGTGTTTCTCAATTTAAGAGAATTAAAAACTAATTTAAAAAAATAATGTCGGCTAGTTCTCTGTCCTTCCAGTGACTGACAGTTTAAATCCTCTCCTTACTAAAATACTATTAAAAAAACACAGATTGTCGACATGAGAGTGCCGACAACCACCGTAAATAATGATCATGAAGCTGCTCGAAACTTCTGAAAAAAAATGCAATTGCAGCAGAAAATGAATTGATACAGAAAACATTTTAAATAAACCCATATTACTTATTGCATCTCAAATTCTTTAAGTTACTACCAGTGAGTTTCTAGTTCGATTAGTGTAGGTCTGTTGATAAATGGTGATTTGTATAGTTAATTTATTATTAGAAATATTGATTTTAATTACGTATTGTGATTATTATGAGTCTTATTAATTAGCATTAATTATTGTAAGTTTCATACATATAAATATCTTCAAAAAAAATATTGAAAATAATTTGTTATTATAATTATTTATAATTGGTGAGATTTGATTATTGTTATAATTAGATCTATGGTATATGATTATGTGATTTTATTATTGTGATTTTGCTGAAAATTCGTTTTTGAATATATAGTGCTCGACTCTCTCAAATTATTCTCCTTAATATAAGTTGCTAATTTATTATGTAAATAGTATTTTGGAATTCCATGAGTGGATACACTTTGAGGTGATTTGAAACATTGAGCATATACTGATTTATATAATAAGTACGGGTATATTACGCCACCTCTCAATATCACGTATATAAACCAATTACGAATAGGTTTAGTAGGTAGTACTGGAACGGTATTAGTATATATAAATATAGTAGTATATATATTATTAGGTTTTTAAAATATAATAAATTAATATAAGGAATAATTATATAGTATATATAATGTGTAATATATAATATATATAGTGATAATATATATATATATATAATATAGATGATAATATATATATATATACTATATATATATACTATCTATAATTTACCTAAGTTTACTCATATATATGAATTATCATAACTTCACTACCAACGGTACTGATACAGCAGGCAATCGTAGAAGATAGGTCAGTATATTATACTAGCTTTCTAGTAGATAATAGTACCTCACTAATAATAATAATATATATAGATAAAATATTGATCTATGTACTCTATTATAAATTAATATAGTAGTAAGAAACTAATAAGTACAACAAGTGCTCACCTACTCCCAACTTACCAAAGTATAATAATATGAGTTTATGGAAGTATATAGTAGTCCTAGGCGGTTGAGTTAGTGAGATAATACGATATAGAGTATATCAACTGAGTAAACAATAAATCTTATTATCTCTCATCCACTAACAGACGCAATCAGACCCAAAATACTTATATAATACATAATTGTCTGTCGTCATTGTTCTGCCCAACTTTTTACCTATTTTATATATTTAATAAGTATTATTAATTATACCTCTCGCTTCATATAAACTTAGCAAGTACATCCCTATATAATTAATTATATAATAATGATTAGTTGATGCAAGCAGATGTACGGATTATTATTTATTACTGAGCTAACCTACAGGGACCGAACAAATGTGCATTTGGACTAAGATTATTGTTATTTTTTAGTATTTATTTTCCCATAATTTAATACAATTATTTCAATTATAATAATATTAATATATATAGTAAATATAAATTAATAATAATATACTAAATGAACTATTAATATTATAATAATAATAAAGTAATAAATAATAATGATATAAAATTGATTTAAAATTGATATAACAGTTGTATTTATAATTAAACTAAGCAATAAATTAGTTTAATAATAAGTTTCATTCTCGACCCAACCACAAGGGTTCCTCCTCAAAACAAATCATCTAAATTAATATTTAATGAATATTTATCAATAATAATTTTAGAACACTAGAAGAAATGTATTATAAAAATGAATTAAATAATTTAGACAGTAAGTCCTTCCACTAAATACCAATTATTATATTATACATAGCATGAGAAGAGTACTCAACCACTACATATATATAAAGATGACACGAGAAGGAGAGTAGTAGGATGTGAAGAGGGATGAGTACGAGTAGAGCATCATTCCTAAAGGTATGTAAAAGGGATTAATAGATTCAGAGAATTCATAATATTATCATAGATAATGAGTAAAGAAATAATGAGAACTAAACTAATTAACTGCGAGAGAGAGATGAGAGATAATAATAGATAAGAAGTTAGGGAATTATGAAGTTTGAGGAATAATAGGAGGACGATGATCGTATGATTTCTGATCGAGACAAGAACGCACACGGTAGAGGAGGACAGATGATAATACTTTGTGACCCGACTGACAGAGGAGGGTGAATTTGTTATAATAGGGAAAACCCACAAGACATTGCCATTGAACCGTGTATATTCGTGATCGGTACGTAGGCGCAACATACGTATGTACTCTGAAAAGCCAGGTTTATATATAAACTAACACAACTTGACTCTTTCGTGAAAACCAGCAAATCGTTAGTGGGAGACCGCTACCTGATTGACGTGAACCGCATGTATGTTAAATAGCCTAGATAGATGGATATCGTATGTATAGTAGCGCCACAATAGTGCGTGCATACGCATATTCTAGTTTTATATGAATATACATTGTACCGCTCTAATCAGGGATGGTGGTGTATACTGAAGCGTCAAATAAAACCTACTAATTACAAAATGCCACTGACTCTCCTTTACTCTCATCTTAGCGATTAAAGCCTGTCTGCCTTTTTTCTCCCCTAAATTTGCCTAGTCTCCCCACCTCTCATTTGAGATCTATACACGAAATGGAGATTTTTTTCACATTATAACATTGTATTCTTCTACATTTGTTTTTTCGTATTTCTCTTTATATTGTTTATTATATGTTAAACTATTTCTATATATGATATATTTCCTTTTGAGAGGCGTAATATGTGCTTGCCCTGAAATATAATTACTTTTAGCTATATATTATTATATCTGATTAATGTCGTGCAAACCAACCCCGTAATTTTCTTATATAGCTAGTGAAGACTATCTCTATGATATTTCTTTAGTCTTTTTTTACTGAATAATTACATATCTACGTGGAAATCCTTGCCAACTTTGTTTCTTTGTTATTCTATATAATGTCTTAATAATTGTACTCGTACTCGTCCAAAAGCTCTACAATTACTGTGCCCTCATGCGTTACCCTCTGGCTGCTCATCGTACCTATCCCCCTCTTTCTCGGCAATTCTAATTGCTACCTGTACTTAGCAACTTACTCTCTCCGCTTTCATACTAGCGATCAGTGCTCGTGCGTCTCATCCTTCATTCTACCCTGCGACTTCTCCTTCTCATCTTACTTGCGTCACTGCTCGGAGAACAAAAACGACGTCCTTGCCACAGATATAACAGACAGGTCCACGAATAGGTAATTTCCTTGCAAAGTTTCATTATACTCTCAGGCGTGTAAATATTGTGTCTTATACGAATATCACCTCCAACTAACTGCTTCTCTAGAGAAAAATCATGTAAATCAACATTTATCTAGTTCGCATTTCACTTGAGGTTAGACTAAGTTTTCAATCATTTGCACTTACAGCCTCTTTAATGTATGGTTGTAGATTGTCTGTGTGTGTCGTACAAACACTACATAAGACTAGATTAGCAAACTTCTGTGCAAAAGATGAAAAACCAAGTGCTATTGATGTGACTAACATGTAGAAGTCTTGGAGTGTACCTGCTAGGTACGATTTACCTACCCTGCAGTATGAGGAATAGTTAGTTCCTTTTATTTCAAAAATTGATTGAATTGATAGCCGATAGCAGTGGACCCATAATCCCTATGTAGCCAGCCTTGACCAGATCCTTTGCCTGATGATGCCAATGTTTTTGAGAGCCCTATGTAAACAACCTTCAATAGGGTACTAGTGGTGATATCGTGTGTTGTTGTCTCATCCTAAATTTTGTGTCTAACAAAGAGCCACCTAGCTACCCTTCTCAATAACGGGACCTCCTAACTATGTGTAACCTATGCAAAATCAGAAAATGGCAATGTCCCACCTTATATGTGCTCCAACAGAAGCCGGCAACACAAACAGTTTGTGGAAGTATCTCAGCGTCTAGCTTTTATAGTAGTTCTATATCATGAATCTACTTAACACCGTTCAGTTCTTGTGCAATCTTATCGATAGAGTCCTCTGCAAACCAGTGCCGCGTGGTCTACTTATGCTGAATTGATTCCCTCAATCGTTTGGTTTATATTGACATCCCCGGAGACAAAACCGTGTGCGAGCTGCTGACCTTTTTTTGCGGTACTCTCCGTTTGATCAAAACTTAAATTCGTTGTTAAATAGTACCCTTTATAGCTCTCGTAGATATACGATGGTTCACTTCGCAGTAATGAGAGTAAAAGGATATATTTTTTAACTACTTGCCTAATACAAAACTGGCGTACAAAGCACCAGCGGTTCAATCAGCAGGCGCGAGTACGCGCGATTGCTTTTCCGAATACACCCCTCCATAGACCATGTTACCTAAATTCACGCAGTGCTGAAGTCTCGAAAGCGTACCTCGCGGCACGACGAGCATAACATTATAGCGGGATAAATTTGCTCGAAAGCTCGTCCTCGCCTTGGACATGTTGCTTCAATACTCCACTGATGTTTCAATTTTATTCATATTTCGATTATTTCATAGTGTTAGCAACAAAGAGATGTTGTACCGGTCTCCTCGCACGCTAAATTTTTCATTGTCATAAAACTACCCTCAAATCTCGACAACAAGAAAATATCTCGCGCAACACTCGTCGCCAGGGCAAAGCGCGAAGCGGATTCGGATACGGATCTTTAATTATGTGCTGATGCTCCGCGCGGATGCGGATGTTAGCTGCATCACACTACATATATATATAGTATAATATAATATATATAATACTAAGTTATACTATCTAATATTATATATAGTTTTCTATAATCCGAATACGTAAGCCTCTAAATAAAATATATAAATTATTAAAAGGTATATATAGTTAGTATCTTATAATCAATCTTATAAGCTATACATATCCGAATTTATACAATATTGTGTTAAGGAAAGAGATAAAATATTGATTATATCATTATCTAATAAGTACTGTAAGTACATAAGCATATATATAAGTAATATATAATAATTGTAATCTGATATTTACTTACTCGCTTACTTAATTATACTAAGAAATAAGATAACTTCTACATTCTATCACCCAGTATAAAGAGTTATGCAAAGGAGATTCTTAATAATATAAAAATAGGGGACTATGCGAGTATTTTACAAAAACTGTAGCTACAGTATATGTTAATTATAAATTACTTGTCATTAAAAATTAAAACATATCAATTAATATAATTAACACATATAATAAGCAATATAATGTGTAATTACCTATATAAATACCATTATAGTAGCTACTTATGTTAATAACAAAACTTTACCGGATTTAATAATAATATATGAATTCCAAACGGTAGTCATTTGAATAAAGAATCAATTAAATATAAAATATAAATATTTAAATCATTATAATATATTTAATCCAGGAGATCATCAACATAAATTTTTCCTAATCTACTACCGACTGGGGCAGTATAAACTAATAAACCTCTGTTGAGCTGTTATATTTAACTTAAGTTCACCTAATTATATTTATTATTCTCCATATATACGTAATATAATAATAATAAATAAATATATATATATATAGAAATATATAATAATATATATTATATTAATATTGTAAATTATATATATATATAAATAATAAAATTAATAATAATAATATAATATATAATATATATTATATATTCTAATATCAACCATTCTACCTATGAGTAAGTAGACTTGATCGCAGTCCTGTTACTAGTTATGAGACTAGAATCTATTTATTATTCCCTTTGGCCTCAAAACTCTTGAACCTGGTAGGAAAATAGAAAACATTTTACTAATCGGAGTGAACTCTAATGTGTGTATTAATTCCTAGATTGCTTCAAGTCTACTTTAATAAGACTTCGTTCAAGTTTAGGGTTTTCACTCGCTTATATTTCAACTGAGCTGCGATTAAGACATCGTATACATTACCATATGACCAATATCCCATACATAATTTGTGATTGATTTACCTTCCTTCCAGATACCACTACTCCCTCAAGATCGTGTTTACATACTTAGAGCGCGCCCACAAAACGTTTCCGACTCTAGATTGACGCAATATTCCCAGTAGAGTTATATATTTCAATAGCATAATTATGAACTGTAAAGCGGCCCCGAGTGACTGAATGTTTACTTAACTACTTATGTCAGACCTAGATACTACTACGTAACATAAAAGTCTTCTATTTAATTGTTCTACCTATCTTGAGTGACTGATCAAATATATCCATTCTTACTCATACCTCCTATACCATCTCCAAATTTCAGGGGTTATGGTTCTGTCCTAACCCATATTCTTTTTATATTATTTATGTATTTATTAATATTATTTAATTTATATTATTGTAATGTAATCCATATTATTGATATCTATCATTTATGAGTAGGTTTGACGTAAATAGTTACTACCTATTATTCTTCGCATAATCTTCGCAGAGATAGTGATTGGGATGAGCTATATAACTTTAATTGAAAGAAAGATATGGAACAAACACATAATCATATGAATAAAGAAAAGATAAAAGTTGAAGTAAACAGAGTGAGAAACTAATATCAGAGCCTGTAGTCACTGACAGTTTAAGAGAAAGTGAAGTTAAAATTTCTCATTTAAAACATTAGCTTAGTAGGCCAAATAAAGTGTCTCTGAGAGCTTTATATGTTATGAAAAGGCAGCTAAATCAATAGAATTGAGTGAGAAATGTAACATACCGAAAGCCCTAGAATAACCATGATAGTCGTAAGAGAAAATAAACCCTGCCTTTACCAAGATGTGCAGAGATCTCACTTTTGCGCTCATGGTGGGCCGCCTATGGAACAAAAAAGTAGAAGAAATAAAAAGATGTAAGATAAAGAAGTTTCCTTGATAAGAACAAGATAATACAAGAATCAGAAGAGAAGAAAATTAGATAAAAACCTAAAAGAATTACATCAAGAATTGTAAAATAGAAGAATATCACATGGTGAATACTGTGAATAACCTTGGTCACACTCTTATAGACAATAGTAGAATGATCATTTGTAATATTATGAGTAAGACTTGTAGTGCAGACATGACTGTGAGCAGCGTGCTTGCAAACTTAGAGCATTATCTAAACTCTGCGGTATCAACAAAAGAAATTATTTACAAGATTTCGTAACTTCTCTATGTATGAGATTGCGATTTTAATCTATGAGATGAGAATATCAAAGAAAATACATGAAGGTAGTGTTTAGATAGCCACTAGACTATACGAGAAAGTGAAAATAATTGTGTATAACACAGGACACACATATCAGAGAACAGTATTCCAAAAATATGGATACAATTCTCTGTTCAGAGCTAATCCATCTGCGGATTCGCACCCTGTCAAAGGGCGCATTCCCATGAGATTTCTCTCGGTATGAGGATCACCTGAGTAATATATGTCCGCCTTATGGCACTATATACATCTCCAATGTGTTACCTTCGTTTACTTCTCTTAGAGATATTCGCCGGTAAAGTCATATTGAGATTTACCATATCTAGCATCTTCGATCAGAGTGATGCGGATATTTTACTCCAATTCAGAGTTTGAGAATCTATCTTCTATATCAGCTCACTTCTTGTACTAATATATTTAGGTCCATCTATTGTTTTGGAACATATCTCCTGTGTGTGTACGATCGTCTATGTAATTGAATCTCTGTGCGATTTTGCTAATTACATGTTAACTCTGTGAACCAACTTCTCGGCATAATGAGCTATTCTACTCTCCAGCTGTAAGCGAAGGAACTTCGCTTACCGATAGTATGGTAGAGACGAGATACAACGACGAGAAAATCATCTTTAGCGAATTCCGAACCAGTAAAAAAAAAAGCACGGTAGTTGTAGACTATGGCTTGATCACGGGTATTTGATATTCAGCTAAATATAATATATTACGCAAAATATTTATCACATAGATTATATATTATGGTCTATTGAAAGATTATTGATTTAAAATATACGCGTGCTGAAACTTCAGTTCTAAAATTCATCTGGTATGGTAGATTCTAATAATTGTAAACTCTTTATATAACATTGTATTAAGATAGTGAGTTTAAGGATTATCCATCATTCTGAGTGATAACGTATATGAATGTATTCCACGGTAAATATATAGATTATTATATTTATCCAACTAATATTATATTATTCGATTCTATGATATTATATTAATTCTTGGCCCTCACCCCCGCGTCAGATTCAGTAACTCAGACATGCTATAGTACAGACAGCGATGGATTTTCTTTGATACTGATTCCCTACTCACTCTCCCTCATATCGCTAGAATGCATATCAGTCGCGCCTACTTCAACCTCAAATACTGCGCCAGCAGTACGGTTCTCCAATGACCTTAAAGATACGAGGAGAGTAGAGAGATTAATAATGAGATGGAGTTAATCGTATAATAAAGATTTGTTATCATAATAGTAATGGATGATGAGAACTAATGGTTAAAATATAATTATTTTTATTAAAATTATTATAAAGGTTGAATCAATTTTCTCGATAAATAATAAATCATATAGTACAGAAAGCGATCGTAATGAACAACAATAGTAAGATATGAGAGATATATAGTAGATGAAGAGTAGAGTAGAGATAGAAGGTGTAAAGGAGAATTAAGATGAAAGAATGAAGAGAGTATTGATCACAGTATATAGTATATAACTATGCTATTATAGTTATTAAATAATAATTATAGTGGAATGATATTAATATAGAGTTGTAAGCAGATGAGGCGTATATAAAATAATAGTAAATATATATTTGTAGTTATATTTATATATATATAATAGATATAAATAAATATATGATATATATAGTATATAATAATAGTATATAATATATAATCATAAATATATTATGATATATATATAGTAGTAGTATTAGAATAAGGGTTAGGTAAATATTAATAAATAATTTTGATATTTAATATATTATTAATAAAATACTATTACGTATTAAAATCATGTAAACTTTTGTAAACAGAGGACTATAAAATTACAATAGTATATTCATATTAATTATCACAGCTGGATATCATAAAGCTATATCTGTATGAAACTAATAAAGTTAAGATATCTCTATTATAAACTATATGTACTATGATATAAAGTGAATCTCGCATTTTTTTAAATAAAAATTCTTTTTAATTAAACGGAATATTATTATAGACATATTTTTTTTATATAATACCTATATCTAAAAATTAACTATGATTTCCTAATGCATCTTCCGTATAATGACCCAAATCGTAATCAATTTTACTAGGCTCCTTGATACCTTGCCGGATTAACTACTATTCACTCATCACCAGCCTACACTCATGCCTTACATCTGTTACCTAAACCTGATACCTATAACCTTAACATAACCTACCTTACTCCTAACCTACCTACGAGCCTATAACCTATAACTCATATACCTAAACCTAACCCTAACCTGACTAACCTAACCTTAACTTGCACTACACTAGCGTAAATATACATACCTATACCCTATAGCCTACACTATATACCAACACCTACACCTAGCAATCCACCACGCTACTTGGTACTTATACAATACAAGTAAACTGAATGCTTAGCACTATTGATATAGTGATTAATCTTGTTAAATAATAAGAATAGTATCATTAGTATAAAGTAATCATGATCCTTGTATTGAGATCTAATTATCCTAAATAACTTTATTACCTATCCGTTGGTAAATAATCACTGAACAACACATACGAAGAATACAACACAACAACTCAACTTAAACAGTACAGTGACAGTACGAACCAACGTAAGCTAAAAAAACAAAACTACAACACATAACTAAAGAAATATCAAAATAAATTTTTCTTCATACGATAAAAATCTGTATAACATTTGAAACACGAGAAGACATAAACATTACATATCACTAAATCTACCACTTAAACAGCTAACAACTAACCCTACTTTTAGCTTGGTCTACACGAATTGTGCAACCTCATATAGGCGAACTTGCCATTTTATCATAAGAGCAACTCCTAACCAAATTATTTTACACCTAAATACACTAGTAAAACTCTCCCCTGTGCTTATACAGGAATGAACAAACACAGACACTTATACGAAGGTCTATATACGTCCATTTTAGACAAGAATTCATACGCAAGTTTCAATTATAGTTATTTATAGTACAAACGACTTTAGACTCTTACCTTTGAGGTTACATTTTGTGAGCAACTCCCAATAGAGATTTACCACACTTTACAGACATCTCTTAGAGAACCTAGTTGTGCATCTACAGACGGTGCATATATGTAACAACCGCAAATATGAAACCGATCTCTTCGTTAAGCGCCTGTTCATATAGGTCCTTTTACATTTAAGAATCAACGAACTAATTTATATGTCATGTTTATACAAAAAGGGCAACAAGACGCCATTTTATATGAAATTAAACATTTATCAAGCCGAGGACTCTTGTGTCTTGAAGATAAACTATGAGACGAGGTGAGATCACATACAGAACATCCAGGGACCTACAAGCTAGATAACGATTTAGTGTAGGAAATGATATAAATAAAAAAGAAACGGAAAATTTAGCATAGTATTTTTAATTTAAATGAAATTATAAAATATAATAAAAAAAAAAAAATTAGAACATGTAAGAGGAAGAAAACTGAAAACAACTCTCAATGAAAGATGAGACCCTACGAATTGAATATAAAAAGAACCCAATATATATTGAGTATTAAGCATTAACAATAAGGCCTGACCCAGACTAGTGTGTATGTTGAGAAAAAATAAACAACATAATAAATACAATCTGATTATGACACTAATTAGAGACCCTCCGAAGATTAATTAATAATCCAAAAGGTAATAAGAATTTGCAAGAAAAGTTGAGATATACAACAATCATAATACTGAAGCGAGAGTAAAGAAATTATTTCAATAGTTGTGTCCTCGATCACAAAAATAGTTCCTCGAGGGATTAGGCGCGTACCCACGAATGCTATATCTTTCTTATTTTAATAATAGAATTCGATGCTAAACCAAAGCATATGCTTTTTAGAAATCTCTAATATGAATATCCCCTCGAACCCTTTTTAAACTATTCTCACTCATATATTAGAATTAAATATAAAATATAACTAATACATCCTTCAAAGTCACATTACAATACATATCCCTCAGTATGGGGTCATATAATCTCTAATTGCTATATCAAGTCATTGATACGAGTGTTACAAATGAAATAACATAATCTATCATGACAAATGAAACTGGTTCATCTCTAGTGAAATCAGAGTCGAGTTATACATTTATTATATATACTTGACTTACTACAAATCTCATGCTCTCTATTTACTTGTTACATGTATCCACTAGGTGTGCTTTAAACTTTTTCCCTTCTTCTGTATGTCTTATATCTGGGCACTTAATCTCCACCTATTTATATATTATCACTCTATATATCAGCACAGCACAAGTTACTACAAAGTTTATAATCTAATCAGAGGTGTTTAATCCTATATACCACCAAGAATATGAGTAAAGTTGGCTATTTGTTTTACCTGCTTACTGAATACTTTTAATCAATCTCTTCCTTAGCTATTCTGCTTTATATCTTCATGCTTTTATTGGAGTACTTTCACTTTATATACATACTTACACTATAATACTATTACACTAATATCACTCATGTCATAAAATAGCAGTAATCTCATGATATCATAGAGTTGACGCTACAACCTAATGCGATAATATCTTACTTATATATACTCTACTCTTACTACTGAGTATCTTTAAACTATTTACTGCTCATATGTTATACTTACGTCTACTTTCATCACAATTTCATGATATGTTAAATGCTACTTCTCAAATACATGTATGTATTTTACATGTTTAACTATTCACCTTATTTATAAAAGAATGCTAATTCTCCTATATTTAATGATTTATTAATATAATCATTTATATATATGCTATATCTGATAATTCATATCTATTTCATATTCATATTATGGTTATTCTCATTAATTTCTATATATTAATATTATTAAGTTTTTCCATTTTGTGTTTTATTTAATAGTACTTAGTGTATATTTAACTCATAATCATCGCCTTATGTTATCATATATTCGACGACCACCGCTACATATCACTATGTACAATCTATATATATACAACACTTACCTCTTATGGCATACTTATAATCCGATAACGTACCATATCATAATAGACACTATACTAATTATTAGTATAGCCCAATAAATAATACATCCACCCTTCCTACTAATATCTTTACTACTTATACAAAAGCAGCCCCAAACATCAGCCATCACACTAACATATGCATAAGACACCATCACTAACTTCACACCGTCTAATATATATAGTATTTTAACTACTAATCTTGAACACAGCCAGATAATATAAAATTCTCGACTAATGGCCCTAAATATTTACTAATTTACAACTCAGCGACAGTGAACCTTACTTATACTATCACTCAACCAAACTAAAGAATATTTATTATCAAATTTCACAGATAACTAAATCAACACACTACACATCACACTAATGACACAACTATAACACATCACCACACTACCTAACAGCCATGCAGATCATGAGAAACTTAGGCTAATCACTATAACACCTACAGATTTCATTCACATAAATCGACAGAAATTAGTATATATAATAAAAACACAACACCTTTTTTTATATCAGTATGATATTAAAAAAATTATCTTGTCTTGTATAATATATTCATAAGCACTCATAACCATAAGTCTATTACTAATTAATCTATCACTAAACTAGCTAAAATATATCTTCTCATAATAGTATTTCTATTAATATCATCTATAAGTTAAAATCACTCATTTCATTATATTACAAATGTTAAATAATGAGATTGAAATATTAGTATTATATGTATTAACAGTGGTTATTTCCACAGGTTCCAATATTACTTAATGCAGTTGAAATGTCTAAATACTTCTTACGAATGAATAAATATTTTTGTAGAAGGTGTATAAAATTTATGATCAGTAAATAAACGTTTTGTGCCCGAGGCTAATTCTTTATCGTTTGCGCATTTAATTGTAAGTAATAGATAGACCAACCCGAAGCCACCTTCACTTCTTAATACATCTCATTAAAAATAGGTCACTCTATGTAGCCTACTCGATTTTGAATATTCTATAGATCATTAATACTTAGTGTCTTTACAATCAATACTATGTTCTTTTAATAATATAGTATTTATCTAATCATATAATCTTTTATAATAAGTGTATCGGATTCATTTTTGCATAAACAATAATATATGGTAATTTATTTATTTGTTTATATATCTTGAAACTTTATTTATTTACAAAATAATAAAAAGTATTATTCACTACATTTTAATATTACTCAATATCGTAATGATATAATCTCACTAAATATACTATACTCTCTAAAGATATTTACAGAAAAGAAATTCATAAAAAATTTCATTGTAATGAAAGAGTAAAATATAGTACTGTAATGTTTTTTTTTTTCAATAATTATACTATATGTAACGAAATCACATTAACAGGACTGGAAAACGAAAAACACAACGACGCAGCTCCCTACAGCATGTTATCAGATATAACTGCCAACTATCTACTCTCTTATAAAAAGTTTAGTTGTATAATAGGATAATAATCCTATAGATTTATGTGGAGTTAAGATCTAGTAATACTCTCGAATGTAAAGTCAGAGCATAAATTATAGAATATATCTCTATAATTTTTCTAGAAACTGACCTAGTTTACTCACTGTCTGATAAAATATAGATGCAGACAAGTAATAAATACATGTAACTCAGTAGCGTATAAAATTTATATAATAATAATATGACATTTATAGTGAGTAATAAGAGGCCTTAATATTAATCTATCCTCGATAACTATACATCACACGCTTAATATGATTAGTACTTTTTTAGAGTGTAAAATTACTAGACGAGATATAGTTTCTCTAGTATTATTTAATTAGTTATTTTTAATTAATTAATAATATCTCTCTCAACTGAAATCCCTCGATAACGGTAATAAGTCACCGATAAAGACAAGTAGACGAAGAAATGTTTTCCTAAACTTTGATCCAAGAATTGAGTCGAGAGGTAGTTTGTCCCCCTATTTCAATAAGACTAAGCCCAGATAACCCTACAGCGGCTATCAGCCCTTAGAACCCCACCACTACAAAGGCCCTCAACGTAGCCTCGCACAACGATCAGGCTGATGTACGGGATACGCTCAGCACGCGTCTCCCCGCCACCACTCAGTGCGTCACGCTAGCACATATGGTGCAGCCTCCAAATATTTACCTCAGTATCAGCTGAGCGCCTGGATAGCTGACCCCCACGTCAAGACTCATTACAAATTATTATTATCCGTCAGTAAACGCGCTCAGTCCTTCGTGTGTCGACCCACCGCCATATAGGTATCGTGACTCTCACTGTAGCTCACGTACCGGAGCGAATATTATTATATATCTTTACAACACACACCATACCACAACACACGACATTATCTATAAAGTAAAAGTTATACTACATGAATTACTCAGGATAATATGGTATCAAATAAAAGTAATATAGGTGGCTAAAAAATATATAAGACATAAGGTGGAGATCTATAATGTCTATAATATATATATATGTATATACTACGACCTATACTAACGTATGGTTGTATATCATGCACCTACCTAATACATATATACTAATATATATAATATAGTATGTTTGATGATAGGTCCGAGTGTAATGGCTCCTCAGCGCAGAAGCAGCGACCAACTGTCTCTGCTGTATGTGCGTATGTGTGATAACGACCGATTACCAGGCCGATTACTCCTGCCTATGTATAACGTTGTAAGTGTAACGTGTCTATTAGCCATGTAACTACGCTTAGCTAAAGCCACTGAAAATCCAGGCAATATAACCCCGGTGAAAGGTATACAAAAGTACCCCATTAAAGTATGCACGCCTCAATCAGAATCCGATGAACCGTACTAAAGCTAAAGGTGCCAAAAGCATAAGTAAATTAAAAGTTGAGCCGAGGACATCAACAGCTGACAAAGGTATCAGAGCAGACTACGACCATACACCTCAGAACTTGAATAAAGGCAATCAACAAGCAGATAGAGACAAAGGCATCTAAAGTTGAGGGGCGTTTAAAAACTGATCCAGGGCATCATAGGCGATTGAGGCAATCAAACAGCCTGATAGGCATCAAGTGCACACTGAGCATCGCATATGAATAGTCGAAGGGCGGCTGGTGTAGCTTCGTGAAGTGTATAGTGCGTATGTCCCTTGTCTGAGTCGTGTTGCCGAGCAGAAAAATTGTGTGTATGTATGATAGTGTGATAGAGAATGAGAGTGTTTGTCCAGTGCTGTCTCGTGAACGCCAATTCATGTGATGCGCCGAATTCAGTTTAGATGTCTGTGCATGTGTAGTTATACAACAATAGGATAATTTTCTAGGCGAAGAGATTGAAAGAAGTAAATTTACCACATGAGAAATATATAAGTAATATTGATACCTGAACATAACTATCCTCAATGAAATTTGTAATATTCGTCGCCCCCACCTTGTATATGTTAAATGAGTGTGCGTAGCGTGTGAGCTGATTTGGGATCCCGATTTCAAAGCATCATTTTTGCCTAGGGTGTATTCAAATGAATGAGAGAGACAACGCATCGGCTATCCCCTTATCGCGGATGTAAAGTAGTGGTGCCGTCTGACAATTACGTGGTGTATTAATGTGTTCTGAATAATTATAATGATGGAACACTTGTGCATGGAAAAAGTATGAATTGGTTACGCTTGCTATCAATGGCTAATTAAACTAAATAAAAAATAAAAAATGGTTTTAATTAATGTTTATAACAGTTACTCAGTGTGAATAAGTGAGTTAGATGTGTAGGTTGTGAACAGATAGCCCTAGGTCGATCATATGTGTGTAGTATCGTATATACATGATAATTCAACTACTTTGGAATAATTGATTGCGCGCTTCCTTGAAGTCGAGACGCACGGTCCCGAGCGTGTTATTTGCAGCTACAATATAATGTGCGTCTTTGGCTACTCCCCGGCGCCCAGCCCGGCGTCCAGGAGAGGAGAGGGCCGGCAACGCGAAATCTGCGAGCCCTTCGACATGCGCATACGCTGCTCGGAGAAGCTGCCCTAGGAAACTGCGGCGGAGGTGCAGCCACACTCAGCTGTGGCGGGTATGGCGAAAAGGGTTGAGCGCGTGCCCAATTTCGGGAGGTGAGGTAGGTCATACAAGAACCTGAATGTGGAAGTTAGCTTATATCTTTTAACCCATATGGAGGAAGGCACACTCCAGAGTCAGCATGCACAAGTAAAGGAACACATATTACTACTTACTCTTACCTGCATTAAGTAGATCCTTACGCGTTCGACGAGCAGTTTCAGTTTGAATATATTTATAAAAATATGAATCAATTACAAAATAGATTTCGAACTATGTTTCGTATACTAGGTATTCATTAACCTTCTTGACTCGGTCATATTAAAGATGTAGATATACTTAGCCGTCACAAAAGGTCTTACTTCATACAAATATTAGCAGGCCCTCAAATCCTCTAGGGTCCAAGCGATAATTATTGGCAGCCACATCTACTGACAGAACAAAGGGTCAGTTTGAAATATTAATTTGACCTCTAATTAGCTGAAATCGCCCGCGGGATCACAAAAAGGATTACCATACAAACATTTTACAAGATTAGAGGTCAGCTATCCTCGTATTCTGTAAGGAGTTCGGTTGCTCGTGCTTCTCGGTAACATGGACTTGTCAAAGATGTACCATCACGCGATCATAATACACTTCCAATAAATAACATAAAGAGAAACAACTCCGATTACCTCTTAACCACACAACACTATTGAAACAACCAATACTGTTTAGTTAACTATCGAGTGAAAATAATATATGTAAACGTGAATTTAAATCATGTTAATTTTACAATAACAAAGTAACATATTTTAATAAAATACATGTTTATGTTAGCAGAGAAGAACTTATTCCTGTAATAATTTCTATACTATAAATAATAGACATAGCTATATTCCAGCAATAAGATGTTATAAGGGGCGAACGTAGAGTCAATTAAGATTAAAGCGTTTAAAAGCCCTATAAGCATTGATCTTAGTTAAGCGTCAAGCAATAAAGAGATCGCCTAGAAAGGACAAATCTGGTCTTTACTATAGAATTTGACTATGGTATTTCTTTTATAAAAGTATCACGCCAGTTCCCAACAACACACATATCAAATTTTTCAATCACAACAACATATTCACTAACAATCCTCACTCCTACGTAACACAGTTAATTCTTAAACACTTCGATAGTTTATCAAATTTAAATAAAACAAAAAGTAATAAACCTATAAATAATAATTCTGTTGTTCTTCAAGAGAACAAATTGATTCTTATTTCAGAGTTTTAATAAAACATTTTTGAATAATTTCTCGCATATATGCTTATGACAAAACGAAAGTTTCAGAGCACTTATATTTTATGAAGATGTACATTTTTTTGTTTATTGAAAAACAAAAATGTTTAATAATTCTCGGTTAGGGTGGTAAGTAATCTGCTGTTTGTAAGTATAAGTGTGTGTGAGTGTAAGTAATCTGTATCTGTGATGATGTGTTGTGTCGTGTAGTGTGATGTTTGTGTGTGGTGTGTAAGGTAATTAAGTAATCGTGTGTCGTGGGGTAGATAAATCTGGTTGTGAGATAGTAAGTAAATCTGCCCGGTGAATAAGTAAATCGGTACATGTGAGTGTAAGATAAATCTTGCTTGACGGGGTGTGTGTGATTGTGTGTGTGTGTGGGGCTGTGTGTGTGTGTATATTAAATGTAAGTGTCTATGAGCAAATGGTCATTTTGAATGTGTGTATAAGTGTCAATAAGGTGAATCGTGTGTATAAGTAGTCAAGTGAATGTGCGTTCTTAATAATAATAACAATAGGCATGAAGTTAAAAACACTTAAATATACAAATAAAATAAAAATAATAAAATCCAATAGCAAATAATAACAAATAATAATAAATAAACATAATATAAAAAAATAAAAAGTATTAAAACAAAGAATAAAAAAACATTAATGAAACAAGTTAATAGCTTAACAACAGTAAAACCATATGAGTTAAAGCCCGAGTAAATCTTGCAGTTCCAGAATTAAAAGCAGACTAAAGTTAAAAGCAGTTAAAGCAGCTAACAGAGCCATACTAATCCCTATAGGTGAGGTAACACCTCTATTGATCTTACTGATTACTGCTTAAGTATGTAATGTTATGAGGTAAAGCCAAGATAAAGCAGAAAGTAAAAAGCCCACGTAAAGCAGAAAGTTAAATCAGTTAAAGCAGTAAAACAACAAGCCATACATTCCTTACGTGCTATGTAACACCTCTATAAATTTACTGATTTACTGCTAAGCGTACTCGTAATGTATATGAGTTAGAAGCAGAAAGCAGACAAGATCTAAAAGCAGTCAAAACAGAAAGTTAAAGCGAAGTGTAAAGCATAAAAACCAAAAACGCCGATCCATCTAATCCCCCTACGCGTTTAGTAAACACCATCCTATTGATTTACTGACAATTTACTGCTTTAACGGTAAATCTAATGTTAATAATAAATACGTAGCTCTAAAGCACTTAAACATATAACTTAACAGCACAGTAAAAACATTAGTTAAAGCATACTGAATCCTTAGGATTCAACGCCACCACACACGCTCTACACACGGAGCCAAACATCATAATTCTCACTCGGACGTAAAACACACAACAGTCACAATCTTAACCCTGACTTATTCACATACTCCTTCTCTTACACATTCTTCTATGTTAACTGCACACTGTAGCTCTAATTAACACTGTCTCCAGCAGCTCACCGCCCCTTAAACGGAATCTCACTTTAACGGGCTATTGCGGGGATTGCGTTGTTTTGCAAACTACTCTTTGGAATAACGCTGGACTCCGGGGATGCCTCCTCACCGCGGAAAGTGGCCTAATCACCAGGATGGCAGTTTCTTCCTCCAACAAAGCTGCCCATCGGGCATAAGCGGTGCGCCCCTGAAGAGAAACAGCGCGGCGAAAAACGGCAGTCCAACGCTGACTAAGCACTCCGAAGCGGCAACTATCACAGGCAAGCACCAAAACACACGCGCCTACAGAGAAATGCCCCGTGCCAAAAACCGACAACGGAAGCCACCGCGCGTGCTCGCTGAACAAGCGCTCGCCGCCTGGCCACGACACCCGGACACGGAGCCTCCGCCTACTGTTCCTGCAGGCCCAGGCTCTTACCGGTATACACGTGACGGGCAGGGATGCCGCGAAACGCAGAACCAGGCCCGGCCGCCCCGGGTAGCCGGCCTGCCCACCGCCGTGCGACGAAACGGTCCCTCACGGGACGCGCATGGCCAAACCGACCGGTGAGCCCCAGTCCTCACCTTATCGCCCCTATACCGGGATTCCACGAAAGCGTGGAACGGCGAACTCGCACATTCCGATCACGGAGCTCAGTCCTGCTCCAAGCAGTCAGTATGGTTTGTCGCCTGAGGTCCCAATACTATTATATGATATATAGTATGAACCATATTACTATACTCCTATATATCTAATAATATATACTAATATATAGGTCTATCTGACTCACTATACTATTTTAATAGCCTCATCTATTTCAAAAGTCACGAAAATAACTTCTTTAGACTTTTTAAATATTTTTATAGCAAAATGA
>JABUQX010086561.1:35000-50000 GCA_015478945.1 Trachelipus rathkii
AAAAAAAATTATATATATATAGATATATATATATATTATACTATATATAGTATATACTAGTATATAATATAGTATATATAGATATAGTATTTAATATATGATATATATAGAATTATATATCATATATAGTATATGAGTTATATGTACTAAAGTATATATGGTATTGATAAAGATATAAGTATAAAAATATAGACATATAATATATATATATATCATATATATATATATATATAGTATACGCATATAGTGAGTTTATTTATATATATATATGTAAGTTATATATAGTATATATATATAATATTATATATATATATATATTATATAGTATATATATATATAGTACTTATATATTATAACATGTTATAGTAGTTATTCTATAAAGTGATAGTATATAATATAGTTTTAAGATATGAGTAAATCTATATATATATTATATAATATATATATATATAAGATATAGTATATATATAGTTATATATAATAATATATATATAATAGTAATACATAAATTATATATAATAATAATATATAATAGGTTTTTCCTTAATACATAATTAAGTATAGTATATACTATATAATTATATAAGTTTCTAAATATAGGATGTATATATATGGGGAACAGTTAATACTTCTCATATATTAGAGCGCAAGTTTAAAGTTTCTCTGACCGAAAGTCACTCGATATTTATATTCTCTCAACAACTATGAAACCTATAACCATGCTCCAATTTTGGAGTAAATTAGTTGACTAGGTTTTTCTTTGGTGTTGATATAAGAAGGTATATTATATAATATATATAATATATATACTATTATATAAAATATATATATATATATATAAGCTACATAGGTCAGTTAGGTAATAACAAATAATATATAGTTAAGATTAAGTACTAATTCCATTAGCACAAGTATATATTATTTATATTAAGTAATCAAATATATATAGTATATATATTAAATATATATATTATATAATATATATATAGGCCATATATATCTTTATATTTTATATATAGTAGTTACATATACCGATTGGATGGCAGTGATTATTAAAGATGGAGTACGCTAGGTATACTATATATATATATATATAATGATATATATAAATAAGTTTAGTAATCTATATACTATAGAGCTAGTATTAATATATATATATATATATAATATATATATATATATATATATAATATATATATATATAATATAAATATATATACGGTTGTAGTTACAGATAGTTATTATAAGCATAGAAAGGGCTTGTAACGTTCTAATTATATTGTTACAGTGCGCGTATTTTTCCACGGCTGTGCCCAATCACGTTCCTCTTACGTAACGATGTCTAAAGAAAACCAAAAAAGGTATAAGATCCATTTTTAAAGTTTAATTTATTTCCATGTAATAACACAGTTTTACAGCCTACAACTATACGTCATCTAACAAACATAATCACTTCAACAATAGCCAGATCAATAACATCACTTTATATAACTACTTATCCAGTAGAATCACTTTAACAGTTTCACGGGAGCCACAGCGAGCACTACCCCACGCACAACATCTTCGGGAGAAGGGAACCATCCATCTGCCCACCAGGATATTCAGTAGAGATGTGCACTTATTCCGCGGTTACACTAACAGTGTCCAGTGTCGCGTGTCTGAGTATCGCAGACTATCCCTCTGATCTTTCCCTTTCTGTCTCGCGTGCTGTCAAAGTCAATGCCACTCCTTAACTTAAGCCATCAATAAGTCAAGTTCTCCTAGTTAGGGTCTTCAAGGCGAGGGTTCTTCAAGATAGGGTTTTCAACATCCGCCCCACATTGCGCCTACCAACAATTGTAATACAAATATTAGAAATCGAATCACAAATAAGTATATATAGCCAAGTAATGATAATATAATACCTATAATATTATTATAATAAAGTTATAGTAGTATATATATATATTATATAGATAGTTATATAGACTATAGTTACAGTGATATATATGTATATATATGATATAAGAATATATATATATGTAAGTATTTATAATAATAATAATAATAATAATAATAATAATAATAATAATAATAATAATAATAATAATAATAATAATAATTCGAACAAGTGTTTTACACTAAATTTGTGAAATAAGTTTTTCAGGCATCGCAATAGGTCTAAGTTTATATGATGTGGTCAAGGTTTCTTTGTACTTGTCCACAGTGTTTAACAATACAATGAAACCTATGTATTCCCTTTCATACGAGGGAAAGAACTAAGTAGCAAGTAAATGTAAATCATCAAATGGTGAGTGCTTCTTTAGTAGCACGTTGTAACTATCGGAAACTATCATTTAATTCATTTACAATAAATAAGAAATCAATTAAAAATAAACTTTATACGTCAGAGGTTGCTGGCCTTAACAAGACGATCAACTTCACGACCCAAGGGGTCTCTTAAAATTAAAAATGCTAGTAAATAAGTATAGCAAATATTCATTACTACACAGTGAAACAAAATATTTGATTTTTGAAATTGGTCAAACCAGTTGCGTAACCAAGTGGATTGGTTTGGAGAAAGGTTAAACACGAAGAACGCTTAAAATTTATTGAAAAAAATAAATAGCATTTCTTTTTGGGCCGAGAATCATTGGTCAAAAACCTCTGGTATAAGTTATAGAGAAAATGCATTTTCATACGAAACCTCCAGGAACTCCCAAGACCATCTTACTCACAAAGGGGTTTGTGACTGATGAGGAAAAATCACCAGCGTAAGTACGAAACAATATAACATTACTTTTTGCTTATTAGTAAGTTACTCTTAACCACAAGCGTAAACAAGAGACAATGAAAAAAATGCACTATATATATATATATATATATATATATATATAGTATATATATATATATATATATATATATATATGATATATATATATATATATATATATATATATATATATATATATATATATATATATATATAAGTATAAAACTTGTTTCTTTCTGACCTTCATTCGATATATATATTATTATTATATCGATAATATATCGATGTATCGATATCTACGGATATATATATATATATATATATAAAATATATATAGATATATATATATATATATATATATATATATATATATATATATATATATATATATATATATATATATATATATATATTAAATCGAGTCTACTTTAATCATTAACACTTTTATCCTTAACCTAAACTTAAAGGGCATACAATTACAAGACCCAACCTGTGGGATTTATCATCGTTGCCCAAAACTAGACCAAACCTAGATTTATCTTCGTTGCCCAACACTAGGATCTAACCTAGATTTATCGTCGTTGCCCAACACCTAAACCTAACCTAGATAATTTGTTTTTAAGAAAAAAATTAATAATATTTAAGTTTAATAAATAAACTATTCACGACTTAAGATAATTCCTCTGCTCTAGCTTCCAGGAAGTGTTCAAATCTCTCATCTTTAGATACGCTTTGCTTCTGACTCCGTGTGGGAGTATTTAATTTGACCCCACAGCCTTAAAGAAATGTTTTAAAACATTAACGACCCAAACACCAATATATAAATAAATGTTATATATATATATATATATATATATATATATATATATATATATATATATATATATATATATATATATATATATATATATATATATATATATAAGGAGGAAACTTTTAACATATATTAAATTAAATAAGAGGTCTTACCTTAAATTTCCTATATTTAGTAAATTTTTATTTGGCCTTTAAATTTTTTTAAAACTAATTTATAAAGTTGGCCAAACTGAAATACATTGTAGTTGTTTTAAATTTCAAATAATTTATAAATATTCATATTTCAAATTAATAACACAAACACTTGCTACCTCTACAACTTCTTACACACTTCTGAATGGAAGATGGCGGCCAGAATGAAGTCTTGGAAAGTGGATTTCCAATAGGTACAATCGATATACAAATATCGAATATTTGGAATATATCGTTGTTGGAACTTATAAATTTTTTTGGTCAGAAAGAATCTTAAGTTTAGCCATATATATTATTATCATTATTATTATTATTATTATTATTATTATGCTGGAAAGAAAGTATTAGTGAGATTATTGAGCATATTATTATTGTTAGTAAGTTTTTTTTATAAAAATTATATATTTTTATATAAAAAAATATATTATATATATATATATATATATATATATATATATATATATATATATATATATATATATATATATATATATATATATATATATATATATTTATCTATATACAGTATATATATTTTTTCGGTAGAAAGATATATATATATATATATATATATATATATATATATATATATATATGACAGATTCCCAACACTCACAGGTTGGGTCCTTTTCAAGGAAGGAGCAGAAAGTAAAATGCAAGAAAACCACCCAAGTCGAAACTTAACGCAAATCTCTTAAGTGAGGTCAGACGTGGGCTTTAAAGAGATGAAGATTAAATACAGTAGGAAAAAACAGAAGATTCCAAGGAGTTTCACAGAATAAAAGTTGCTGGAAAGAAGGAGGCACCACAACAAGCGAGCCTGGGGTTTTCAATCCTCACCCAGAATCCATGCGAGATCAAGACACCCCTTGTGCTACGAGGGCAACGCAGTGGTGATGTAATGTGTGAAGTCAACTCCCTCAAGCTTCTGCAGTTGTAGTACCTATGGAAAAGAGAGAGTGCGCCAACGTCATGTTGCTGTAAAAGAGGGTCAAGGGAGTTTGAAAATAGGAGACAGTTTACTAGTTTCTTAGCTTTAGACTCAACCCTATCCAATAGAAGTGAAGATTCGGAGCTCCAACAAATGTGAGAACAGTACTCCAAACAAGGATGAATAAAAGGCCCTTATATAACTGGAGCAGCTGTGCAGAAGAAAAAATTCCCGCAGCCTGAAAAAAAACAGCTTCTCTGAGGCCACTTTAGCAACCGCTGTGATATCAGGTGATTTAAAAATATATTTGCTCATTTATTATAGTTTAACCTTCATACATCCTGTCCAAGAAATGTATTTCAATTCCGCTTATTCACAGGTTAGTTTTTATCCTCGCTCTAATAGCCTGTAGCGGAGGGTGTATGTTTGTCAACTACCTCTCCGCTCAGCATCTAGTGCACCGTCTGGACATTTAATGAAACAGCTGAGGTTTTAGGTCAATTGAGCTTATAGAGAGATGTTCCACAAGATTGCCGTGAGCCTATGGGAAACTCCATCCTAATACGCTTGAAAAGAATATTAAAGCTGAAGACAAGAGACAACTCTGTATTCAAAGGAAGGAGCAGATTTGAAATGAGTGGAAGAATGTAGAGTTGAGTCATCGGCGTGAGAATGAACATAGTTTTAAGTACAGCTGAGGAGATCGTTAATGAAAAGTACGAATAGAGTTGGAGATAGAACAGAACTTTGAGGAACACCATACATTGAACAGGAAGGAGGAAGAGGGTCGCCATCAACGAGTGCTGATATGGAGCGATCAAAGAGAAAACTTAACAAGAGTAGGCAAAGAGAAGGAGGAAACCTAAAGGAAGAGAGCCTGGAGAGCAGTGACGAGTGCCATATATATATATATTATATAATATTATATATATATATATATATATATATATATATTATATTAATATAATTATACTATATATATATTATAATATATTATATATATATATATATATATCCAATACCACCTTTTTCTCTGCTCAATTAAATAAAAAGGGAAACATCTGTGTTACCGCTGCGCATTATATTCTAAATAAAATTTTCTGCTACAAATCTTCCCAGGACTACTGCTGCTGCTGCTGCTTCTGCTCCTGCTCCGACTCCGGCTCCGGCTCCGGCTCCGGCTCTGGCTCTGGCTCTGGCTCTGGCTCTGGCTCTGACTGTGGCTCCGGCTCCGGCTCCGGGCCCGGCTCTGAACTCGTTTATTTAATAGTATAAATTTTTCCTCTCTTGCCCCTTCTCATTCTCCGGTTCGACCCAAAGGAAATTTTTCTCCGGCTTAGGCCCAAACGGAAAGATTTTCTTAGCTCCAGCTCCAGGTAAGGCCCCGCAGACTTAGAGGAAAAATTAGACTTAGAGGAAAAGAAATTCCAACTCTAATCCCTTATAGGTTCATTAATGTATCCAAAATAAGCAAAAAAGTATCTCAATGTAAAAACATTTTTTGTTATTAATTTAGAATTGGAAAAAAATAAAAAGAAGGAAAAATGCGTGTCTTCAGATTATGTGTCCGAAATGTATGAGTGATAAAAAAAGATTACTTATTAATAGGAATTGGAAAAAATAAAAGAAGGAAACGTGTTTCAGATTTTGTCGAAAATGTATGAGTGATAATAAAAAAGAATACAAGCGACAGGCAGAGAGACAGACAGATAAGCATTAATAAGATGATTCTTTATTTATCTCGTTACTGACATTCCATTCCTATTACAGTAATAAGTATTAGAAAAGATATATTACAGTTAATAGAGCAACACACATTTTATATATGACGTCTTTTTTACATGATTTGAGATTAGATTTAAAGCCGGATTTATTTATTTTTTAAACATAAATTCAGTTTCAGTAGAGGTACGTTTTGCTAAACATTTTTGAAGATAGGGTGAGTGGGCAATTAATGAATTTTATTTTTCCCTTTTCCTCAAATTCATATTGTTCATTTTTAAAAAAATTTACATTGGCTCTGCAAATTTCAAGTAATGTCACAGTAGTTCTTCAGTTCAAGTTACGAGAATGAAAAATCCTGATTTAGATGTCATTTTTACCTATTTCATCTTAAAAAGGTGAAGTAGGTAAAAAAATTTTCTCAACAACTTTCGCATTTTTCCTCTCTTTATTTATTTTGCTGATATTTCCTACATCTTTCTATTGATTCTTTTATCGTGGTTAATCATTAAATTTAAAAAGATTTCGTATCAACTTCTCTTCATTCATTGTTACTTATGTGTGATAATCTAAAACTAGCAACTAAATATATAAAGGAAGATTCTTATATTTTGGTTTCTTCATATGTTATGAATGATTAAAAGCGATATTGCGTTGGAATAAATTATTTAAGCTCTGCTAATTGTTCATTTAACACTTGTTTAATCATTAATCATCTTCATCCTTTTTTTTTTTTTTTTTTTTTTTTTTTTTTTTTTTTTTTTTTAAATCCCAATTACAGCATTTAAAACTGAATCTATATTATACTGCAATCCAAAAATTATGAAGTTCCTTTAGAAAAACTTACCTAAAAACACATTCTTGAGTTTACAAACATTAACTTTCAAGTTGACAAGAAATATTTCTTTATCTTGTTGTTTTTCCTGCTCCGTATAACATTTCTCTCTTTAAAACTACGTATGCGCTAATCTGAGAGATTTGCGTTAGGTTTGGGTGAGCATTTCATTTTGTTATGTTGTTCATTTTATTATTCAATCCCTTCCTTAAAAAGGACTCTGCCCGTTAGTGGTGATAACTTGTAAATAAAAAAGAAAAACCTATAAACCCTTCATTGTTTCCCAAATATATCTAGCCACTCCTTTTTTTTCTACCCAGTGTCTTTTAACCTAATTATATATATATATATTAATATAATAGTTATAGTATATATATATATAGTATTATATATATATTATATATAATATATATATAATATATACATAATATTATATATACTTTATATATATATAATATACACCTACTATATTATTCAATATATAATATATACTATATTATATCTTTATATATATATTTAATAATATTATATATATATATATTACATAATATATATACTTATATATATATATATTATATTAATATATATATATATTATATATATTATTTATTACTAATATATATATATCATACTATTATACGCTATATTACTCATATAGTATATTATATACATAGTATATATATTTATTAATATAATATTATAATATATATATATTATATATATATTATAGTATTAGTATATAATATATATATCTATCATATATATATACTATATATATATATATATAACTTATATATATATATACTTAGTTATATGTGTAATACTAGTATATATATTATATACCATATATATATATATTATATATTATACTATATATATTTATAATAATCTTATATAATATTATATAATAATATACTATTATATTATAATGATCTTATATTAGTAATATAAAAATTAATTTTATAAGAGTTATAGATCATGCTGAGTTATATGGAGGACTAATCAAGATTGTAGTTAGGCATCTTAATAGGTATATAATAGAGTCCAAGAGTGCCTTAATGTATTATAGTGGTAAAAGTAGTTAGGCTCAAATGAGAGAGGCTCTATAGTTACAGAATTGCGGAAAGCAAATTATTAGTTAGACCTTAGAGGCTAATAACCATTTAATTTTACGCAAACAATTGCATAAGACCAAGTCAATACTAGAGTAATAAATAAAATAGGACAAGGACCACTATTCTTCTAATTTTAGGGCTTATGAAGAGCTAATATTGTATTATATTTAGTTTTATATTATAAAATATTAAATTTTATATTTATATGTAATATAATATAAATAAATATTTAAAAATTATTAATATATAAATACTGTAATTAAATAAATAATAAAAAAATTATTGTAAATAATATAAGCGTGAATACTAAAAATAATAATTTTAACTATAAAAAAATTAAGAAAGAAACCAGAACTTGCGCATAATAATTCTGCTAGTATTTCTAGCGATGGAATATTGTTTAGTTAAATTCATTATTTCTATTAATATCAATACCTATTTCCTAGACTATTTTCGTTACGTTAATCTACTTTCGTTCAGTTTTAGGTTCAATCGCCATATTGGCAATGTAATCGATTTATATTGAACTATAATAATTTAAACTTTTGTATCAAAATGATATGTCGTATATTTAACAATTATGCAACCACTAGATTATTATCGTCATTATATAAGCGTGAATCTCAGGTCTCCTGTGTATTATTACGCCAACGTATGAAGCCTCTCAATGTTTGGTGAATGAAAAGACTTTTTAGGTGGATTCCATCTCTATTCTTCTAGAGCTACCTCCATTAGAACAGGCAATTCCAAAGATACCACAACTGGTGTGGAGTGTTAGAGCCATATGACAGGTCACTCTCTCAAGGGCATTGCAACTAATAATAAAGAATTTAAGAGATCCAATGAAAATTATTATACGAAAGAGTATACTCAATCTCGAAAGTTATACCGGGTCTATTTATCACTCTCTCTTGAGTAGCAAATCTTTCGGTCGTAAAACAGAATTGCAACATTTAGATTAGTTGTTAAATAAATATCTTAACAAATTATCTATATTTATCATATATAATAATAAATATCATTTTGTTTATATAAGAAAGTACTCACTCACCATAAAATTATACGCGTTTGTTAATTAATTTATATTTGAATCTCTCAAGTTTAAATTGAGTGAATATAGTACACATTGCTTCATATTATATAAACATTTAATTTAAATATATTTATAATTATTTTAAAATTTTACAGTATATATATCTATATCTTATATAAATACATTAAATAAATTAAGTATTAAAAAATTAATATCAAAAATATTAAAATAGATTAATTATTTCTATTGGTTTTACTATAACACTCAACTTCACTAGCTAATTCAGCGCTATACACTTTTTAATTAATGAAACCTAATAGTGATTGCAAAGTAGAGCAAAGTATAATACAATCACTCAAATCAGATATCTATGTACCAGTTAAGAGCTACAGTATTTTCGTTGTTTTCTGTTGTAAAAATAATTAATTATTAATAATAATAATAATAATAATAATAATTATAATTAAATAATAATAATATTATATATATATATAATAATATAAATAATAATAATAATAATAATAATAATAATAATAATATATATAAATTAATAATCTATTTAAATATACATATAATAATTAATAACAATAATATAATATAATAATAATAATAATAACATATTATAGGGTTATCAAGGAATTCCGCCGAAAGTTTTGATAATAATTAATTTAGAATACAATTACGGGCACCAAATATAATAATTAAAAATAAAAATTAATAGTAATATAAAATAATAAATAAATAATTTTCAAAGAATTTATATATTGTATTATTAATGTATTCCTGTGAGCATGAAATGTCGAGAGTTTTCTGTCTTTTATTAATTTTATATGAAGCAAACTATATATATATGCTACGCGCAAAAAAATTAACGTCCCTCACAAGGGTAACGTAGTAGATAAGGTAATAAGGGGTAGAATAAGGTTAATAAGAACGCTCGAAGACCACTTTTTAGTTGAGACCTCCTCAATGACAAAACTATGGTATATAGATATTTATACCCCCACGACGGTTTATATATTTGAGTTATGATAAAGAGTATATGTTGAGGCCCCAAAGGTTGTAAGCCAAATAAGTGAGTCCGACTGGAGGCGACCACCCGAAATGGTAGTTAGGTTGTCACCGCGAAGGCAGGACCAGAGCATAGCGATAACCTGTCGAAGTTGCTGAGCGCCAGCGGCCGGGTGGCTTATCTCGAAACCAAGCAGGAGTAATTAATCAGTGTGGGATAGAACAATTAACTGTATGCTACAACTCGTCCATTATGAATTAGACCACATCTCTGGTTTTGCCATTAGTTGACTGAATTTTCTCTCTCGCAACTCGCTAATTGACACACTATGTCGTCTTAACAAGCGCGGAATTTAATTGGAATGCCTGTCACCTTCGTACCACTCGTGAACACTGGTGCGATGCTCATCGATGAGTGAGCCGAATGTCGCCGGACAGTTGATTTGATCCCATTACGTCGTGCAGTGCCTGTCGTAGTCGGGAGGGTCGTGGAGTGGGCGTTGGCAGCTGTGATTCTGACGTTTTCAAGATATCCCATAAAGATTCGAGGCATACAGAGGACAGCTCTCGCGTCCGTAAAGAGCACCTTTTGCCCCAATCGTCGGACGTTCTGGGAATGTGTTCTCGGGCAAAAAGCCAAAGTCGCGCCCTTCCGAGTGCCGTGCGTGAGCGCGTGGCATCATGCAGGCCTCCGGGGCGGTAAAATATTTCCGCCAAAGCCTGTTCGAACGAACTGTATGGTCTACTCTACCTGTTGATTAGTGACTGAATGCTCCTGTTTTACTGTACGTCAACGCCCACTAGTGCCTATGATTTGAGCCAGACAATCAGTGCTGTTAGACCGTAAGTGTATTGTGAGTCTCTTCACGTCAAGATTCCACCGTGGTCCTCATAAATTTCGGGTTGATGTGAATTTCGAGGTTCGTCTCGAGAGACGCTTTGAATGTTTTACTTCCATCGGGACAAATAAGCAATTTGTTACCCTCCGCCCATTCCGCGCGAAACCCGTTGTTTACAGCTGAATTTAATCCTGGACAACTCCTGTTTCGCGAATAATTTCACTTCTCGCGTTTGAGTTTAGTGGTAGCGTCTCACGACATAAATCCGAAATCCGTTACTTACTGACAAACCCAATGAGCTTCGCATGGCAAAACTTGTCTAACCGAACGTTTAATCACCTCTCCGGGTACTGACAATTCAATTCCCCTATCAGCGCGGTGGTGAATGTGATGTTATTATTCAGACCAATTAAACTGTTAAACTAGATAATATCTTGACCCAAGATGTACGTTCCTACTATTTCATAACCTCCTATCGTACGTATACAGGCGTAAAGAGCGTCATCGCCGAGTCCGGTACCTTCCAACTAGTTTCCCTCTCTCCTCTCCACCATAATAATCAACGGTGACCCACTCCTAGGTCTAAGTTACGATGGTGAACGCTTTTATTATTGGCTTAATGACTTTATTCCGCCATACGCATTCGTTCAGTTCTCTACCCTTCTAAAACCTCACGTTCGGCTTAATGAGGTGGAAAAATAATAACTAATAATAATAATAATACATAATAATTAATAATATAATAATAATAATAATAATAATAATTAATAATAATAATAATTAATAATAATAATAATAAAGTAGTAGATCCCGGACCTCCAGAATAATTAATAAACCAATATATAATACACTGACCGAAAAAATTTCTCCATCGGAATATAATAATAATGTGTGCATTCAAAGATAAGAGATATTTACTCCTCTAAGAAGTACGGATCCAAGAGTATGGGTGATAGTGGTTTTATATTCCACTATTGTAATTATAAATCACTGAGGCAATGCAATTTCCATTCCTGTGGCATTAGTCGAGCACATTTTAATACATATAAGATTGTTCAAAATTATACAATTTCTTCCGATTAATTTTTGAACCGAGTAGGTATATTAGCAATAAGATATAAAAACAAGATTTAGGTAATTAATTTCTACTAATAGTATTCTATAAATAGTAGTGCTGTACTTTACTTGCCAAATACAACTATAAGCGTGTATAATATATTATTTATTAATTATATATAATATATAGCTATTATACGGATATGAGCCTATGGCAATTCCCGTAAAAATAACATACTCTAAGCCATTATTATTTAATATTATATCTTAATTCTAAGTAAAAAACAAGAAAATATAAAAAATAAAATTAAACTAGCAATTTAATAATGGCCTACTATTTCTTTTTACAGACGTAAATTTAATTGTTATATATATTAATATATTATTTATATCTAAAATGTAATAAATTTAATAATAATATTATTATACACTTATAAGTAATATTATAATTAATTATTTAATTTAATATGACAATCATAAGCAAAATAAACACAAATTAAATTAATTATCGTAAAACAATAATTTAATTTAAATATATTAAATTAATTAATAAAATTAAAATAATATAATAATAAGGATTATAAATAATAATTATTTAATTAATTATAAAATAATTAATTTATTAAATAATAATAAAATAATAATTAATAATAAATTGAATATATAAAAGAAATATTAATATTCTATATAAGTTGTTAAAATTCTATAGTAAAAGTATGAAAAATCACTAGGGTGTCATTTCACATTAATTGGTGAAAGGAATAATGCAAACAATCACTTAATATTTCTTTTTGTTGGTATCATTAAATAAATATAAAGTAATAAATAATTTAAATAATAAAACATGAAAATAAACTGCTTAGTTTTAATAATTAAATGAATATAATATCCTAAATAAAAATTATAATTAAAAGATATAAATAATAATACAAATAGAAAAACTTAGACAGTAATAATAAATTAGTAGCTTAACTAACTAAATAATAATAACAATAATTAATAATATAATTAATATTATTATTATTATTATTATTATTATTATTATTATATATTTAATTATTATTTAATATTTATATTATTTAATTATTTATTATTATTATTATATTATATATATATATTATTTAATTTATTATTTATATAATTATATTTATTATTATTATTAATATTATTATATAGAAACATTTCTGGTTATAAAGTATCTTTCTCATATATAATTAATTTATCTCATAGTAGCAAAAAGATAAGGTTAAAAATTTGAATTATTTTTAAATATTTTTTTTCTTGTTCGATTATTCGTAACCTTAAATTGATTACTCCATAATGCCTGACAACTTATATTTATTGGTATTCCCAATATCCTTTATTTATTTATTTATTTTATAAAACTTTATTTTCCCTCCCATTATGTTATGATATATATAATTTTATTTAATTAATAATAATTGATATAATAATATTAAATTTACAATCTATAAGTATGATGGGTTTGAATTAATTAGTCCTAACATGATTAAAAAAGTTAAATTATGTATAGATGAGACCAACTGTGTAGGTTTACATATGAAATAGTATAGTATAAGTCATTCACACTTAATATTTTTTTTGTATCCAGTACCAATATATCATTTCAGTGGTTAACAAAAACCGTTAAGCGACTTCCTCTTATAAGAAAAATTAGAATTTTCTGCTGATTGGGTGTGAAAAGAGTGTATTGTAAAAATTAGAGAAGAAAAAAGACATACATATCATAATAATACAAACAATAAAGGAAACATTGAACAAAACCTTTTTATATAGAGGGAAAACTACCAAAAATTTCTCAAAAATATTTAGTCTATAAACCTTATTCGTGAGCATCCTCCCCTACGAGCCTAGTGAAGTAACATAATGAATACGTATTAAATGAACATCAAATTAATTTAAGTAGTAACTTAAATATTTTAATGTCATCTCGGATAATGCGATTTTTAAATAGCTCGAATTGTATAGTGTAACTTAATATTTTAATTTATATTATTACTAATATTAAAGGAAGATAAGTATATAATTGATTAAAATACTGATGCAGGATTAGTAAGATAATATGATGCTTTTTTTAACTCTTAGATTTATTTTAATTTCTTTACACCTTGATTGTGGATTTTTTTTTTAGAATAGTAATAATATTTCGAAAATAGTCAACGCTTAAATCCACTAATTATATTACTTATAATGTTATCTAAATTAGTTAATGGTAATATACTACGTTCTGAGACAACATTTTGATAAATTCTTGTTAAATATCAGATAATGCTCTGTATAAATAATATATATAATATTATATAATTAACTAAAGAGATGTATGAAATAACAAACATCAACTACACAAAGGTAATAATATACCTCTTATACTTCAAATTATTTAGATCTACGAACTTGGTGGACGTAAATATGTAGTTTATCAATTAATGCTAATCTTTTGTAACTTAAGAGTCGTAATATCAAACCAAACTCTTAAAAAAATTCTTTTTGCTTATTAACAAATGCCATGTGATTAAGCAGTGAGAATTAGTGCACATAAATTAAATTACAAAGGATAACTGAGTTCAATAAACAATTTGATCCCCAACTCACTTTTATTTTCTTTTATTGTAATACTGGACATAAATAAGTACAAAATCCGCAGACGTGTTGAACCCATTATGCTACACCAGCTTCT
>JABUQX010086561.1:55000-67413 GCA_015478945.1 Trachelipus rathkii
TATTATAATATATTATATATATTAATTAATATATATTTAATATATATATATATATATATATATATATATATATATCTATAATATATATATATATATATATATTAAATAATTATATTTATATTATATATATATATATATATATAAATATTAATTATAATATATAGATATATATATATATATATATATATTATATGCAGTTTTTTATTATGGTTGTCTTATAGTATAGATCGAGTTATTTTGATTTGAGTGTTTTTTTTGATGATAATGCGTATTTTGTTGTAGCGTGAGTGGTATTCTGCTGCGTCTTCTGTACGTTAGGCTGTTAAGATTGTATATATTATACTATTTTTTGTCCGTGTGTATTGTGGGATTAGCTAGTTGTATTATTATTGATAGTCTTGTTATATATTTTGTGGTCTGGTTTAGTATGCTATGTGGTACTGTGTAGTTGAGTATGATACGGTTATAGGTTTTGACGCTATATGGTTTCAGCTTATTGCTCTGATACTTAATATATTAAATATATATATATATATTATATATTATTTTATATATTATGCGTCTGCAGCGTGTCGAGTTTCTGAGATTCTGTTTAATTTACTTCTGCAGCATTACTGATCTGTGCGCATGTTTCATAGTGATGTTCATGTATAAAAATTGTCTTTATGCATATTATAACTTTATTGCTAGTTAAAATAGTCTTTAATATACACTGATTAAAGACTGGTTACTATGAATTCAGTATTGCATTACGTAATAAGGCGTATCTGATGTCTGGCATTATAGTGTATATATATATATATTATTAGTTCATACTGGATAGGTGAGTAATTGCTTGGTGAGTCGCGGCGTGTGCTGTTATAGAGTTCTTCTTCTGTGTTACTTTCACATCACGCTATCTGTGTTTTACGTAATTATATCTACGTGTATTGACTAGTACTATTTATTAATATGTGATACGTATACTAGGTGATAGTGTGATATATAATCGATATTAGATCTATCAGCTATGGTGCAATATATATAGTACGTGAGTGCTTCGGTCTGTGTTTCTTATCTATGTGTGTCTTGATAGGTAGTGCTTTAGTCGAGTAGCTTAAGTTGAGTAATACGTCTATGTATTTACTTGTGTCTACTTTATTTTATTTATGTAGTCTGCGTATGGATGTGTATTATATATATATATATATATATTAATATAATATATATATAGTTAATATATATTAAATATATAGTCATTAATATTAATATATATATTAATATATATATATAAATATTATATATTAATATATAATTAATATTATATTAAGTATATATATACATATATATTTATATTAATATATATAAATGTATATATAATTATTATATATAATAATATATATATACATATATATAATTATATATATATATAATTTTAAATATATATATATATATATATTAATATATAATATATATATAATATACATATAATATATATATATATATTTATATATATAATTTATATATATAATATATATATATTAATATAATATATATATATATATATAGTAGTTAGATATATGTATATATATATAATTAATTATATTAATAATATATATATTATATATATATTAATATATAATATATATAATATATATATATATAAGATATTAAGTATTATAATATATCTAAACTAGCTTGCACCTTACTACTATAAAATGAAATAGTATAATAGCCTACGTCCATGATTTACGTATATATACTATTAAGGAATTTCATTATATATTATTTGTGAGAGAACCAGCCTTTTATTTTATAGTACCTTATTATATTAAGTCTATCATCTTTTCGAAAAGCAATACTAAAGTGAATATATAAGGTGAAATATGAGTACAGTACTACTGGATGCTGCAGTACTACTGGATGCTTGTAAGGAGCTTAAACACAGATTTTTTTCGTGGATATGGGCTGAATTTCCTAACAAAAATAATTTTAATTTACTCGCAAATTACAGTTTTTTAATCATTATCGGTAATAAATATTTATTTCATATCTGAAAATTTTATAGGGGGAGTACTGTAGTCCCTCAACTTCCCCCTGTTATTTACAGAGATGATTAATACTATATATTAACTTATTATCTTCTCAAAAATATGTTACTTGATATATTTTAAAAACACATGTAATATAATATATTATATAATACTTTATATATATATATTAAAATCACCCCAATGCAAATGAGAGAAAAAGTACTTCGTTTTTTCTTCGACATATAATGTTGAAAAGTTAAACAAACTTCAATAAATAAATAAAAATGAACGTTCAAAGTCACCTTATTTCTTCTGTTATAACAATTCTATTTTCTTACGCAATTCTCTATTCCTACAAAAAAAAAAAAAAAAAAAAAACTATGCCAGAATTTCAATAACCTTTTTATTTTATTTTTTTTTTTTTAAAGAACTTATTTTTAGGTATTGCTACAATATAAGAAATATATAAATATTTTTAAATTAGCTTTTATTATTTTTTTTGAGTAAAACACATTATTTAATATTTATATAGGCTTTATACTAATTACTAAAATTAATTTATTTCCTAAATGTATTCTTTATCTGGTTGCGCTGATAATTAGCAAATATACTCTTACTACGTAATAATGATAAATATACTTATGAGTTAATGCAATATTACCCAGTTTTTTAACTTGGCAACTAGACTCTATAGAGTACCTAACTTTAGAGAGATATCAGTATTCCGTGAGATATTTCATCAAGGTTAAATATTATTTATCAAATTTTACCGAATAGATTTACAACCTTATCAATGGAAACAGTGGATGCACAGATGTTCACTTCAAATCTTATGTCTTGAACTACTGTAAAAACTAACATATATAGCTATAAAATCTATACTAACACACATTTTTTATAAAGTTACTACATCATTAATCGATGAATAATAGCTGATATAATATCAGGGGTAATAGTTCTTTAGACTCAGTAAAATGCCGATAATTTATTCATTTTATTTTTTTATAGCTAAATAATATATATATATATAGAACTTAAAATAAATATTAATGAGTCAGCACTTGTTTGTTCTATCCAGTAAATTAGCTGCACAAGTTAATTAAAGATTTAAATAAAATTGATTTAATTTATTATATTAAAAGAGTATTAAAACCTGAGACAAAAAAAAAAAAAAGTAAGACTTTATAATGATGTTATTATAAGTTTTTTTTTCTCATCACAGAAAAACAACGCTAATGAGCTATACGGATACTGATATAATATTTATTAACAACTTAATATAAACATTAAAAGGTAGATTTATTAAGAATAATATAAAAGCCTCTTATCATGATTGTACTCGAAATGGTGTTATACAAAAATACAATATAAATAACTGACTTTTGAGATAGAACTATTGACAAAAACACTTTTCTACCTACATATAGGTTAATAAAAACCAATAGTATTTAAACTATATATAACAGAACTAAATTAATTTATCAACAAAATGTAATTTTATAATGAATATTTATATTTACTTATATTATTAATTATATTAAACTTTTATTACTATTATGAATGGTATATTATAATCTATGACTAAGTAATTTGAGCTGGACTGAGTAATAATTAGTATTCTTCCTCGAGAGTAGATTATCTATCTTGAAGAGGACGAAACCTTTTATTGACGCCTTCTCCTCCTCTCCCTAAACATTTTTAAATATCGATTCTTCTTCTTCTATACAATACTGAGCGAAATCGCAGACGTTATTGCAGTTATATTAATGAGCGGTCCGGCCTTACTTAGTACTTTTGATCGAAAGGAACGTATAATGATAATTTTATGAAAAATCCATTGAGTGAGTAGATATAATAAACAAACTGTTAGTTATAATTAGGATAGTTTTTTGTTTGTTCTTTTATGAGGAGGGTTATTAAGAGGACTGTATGACGTAAGCGTCTTTCGAGGTATCCACGTCTTCATATAAGGTATTGAAGATCAATTAACACTTCAACTAAGTTCACTTATATTACAGAGGAATCACTTAAAACGTTCACTAACTACATTAGGCGGTTATGAGGATTTAGGAATCACTTTTCTTGATGGAGAGTATTTCAATACTAACGGTGAGAAGTTATTATATATCCCATCATCCTAATGATAGTATGGAATGAGTTCACATGTTTTTTGTTATAGTAGTATAGGGAAGTTAATGAGTATTGAAATAGTAGGATTGTGAGTATGTAGTTATTAATTTTCTTCGGGAATGATATGGACTTTAATTATAATAGGCTATGAAAGTAATATTCCACGGAGATGGTTAAAATTAAGCCATGACTGTCACCTTAAAACTTATATATCTTATTAGGTTAGTTAACCATTGTTTGCTGTAGGTATCCTTCACAGAGACACTACACTTCAAAAATTTAGTCTAAAATTATAACATTATTATTTTAATTAAATTTTTAATTAAAATGAAAATATATACCCATACCTATAAGCATGGTGATGGCATAATAAATACATTCATAAAGATTTTATATTTAAACTTAAATAAATATCACTACCTAATTTGAATTAAAATGCTTGTAATCATCACTTAAATATACTAACCCTCTTATTCATTAACATAACTATGATATAATATATATATTATGCAATAATAATAAAATCATCTTGATTTTATTCCATGCCACTTTTCAGTATGATAAGTACATCGTTATTGAGAGTTTTATCGGTGGACAACACGACCTGTTTCATGGATCTTTCGGACTGAGCCAACGCAACCCACACAACATCAGAGGTAGACATTTACATGAAGGCATATAAAGTCTTTTCCTCATCGTACAGAACCAAATTTCAATATCTACTAGCCTCTCGTTGACAAATCAATAATAAATTGACTGAGATTTAATATACCAGGTGATTATATTAGATAATTTATTATAAGGACAAGGGTAAGATAATAGTTTAAAGAAACATATTATAATTATAATATAATAATTACAATAATAATTATTAATATAGTTATATATAAAAATTAATTTAAACGCACAATTCTACCGGCTAGCGTCAATCTATATTGGTACTATATAATTTATTTTTCACCTTCTTAAATATATATATACTATATGAAATATATTATGAAAAAAAAAAACACTAAAACAACAACACACAATATATAATAACAACAACACACACACCCATACTTAATACAATGTACACGATGAACATTCATACACATACACCACTCAGCGAGCGCGAGGATAAAACTACCACAACAAACTTATAAAGTCGACATATACACAGGATTATCACATAACACACAATAGTACAACCACTCACAATATACATCACTTTACTAACACATACCAGCGAGTATTAACACTCCCCATACACATGCGAGCGGGAGATTACACATCCACATCACCACCATACACATACATAAAACTTATTTCATGGACGCGACACACTCACACGGATAACACACACATACACCATACATCACACATGGGAACTACACATTATCTATCATCAAATACACCACTAATACACTAATACTACATTATACACATACATCAATACCACACATACACATACACATAACATACATACATACACATTACACACACACACACATACTAACATATACATCACATACACATACACATACAGTATATAACAACAACACACACACACCACACACAAACACAACACACAACACCATCACATCAACTCAACACACACTATCACACATACACACACACACACACACACCACACATCATAACACAATATATAGTATATATATATATAGGTCTCGGGTTGTTAGTTTTATATATATATATTAATCTTATTTATTTATTTGATATAATACTATATACACACACACACACAACACACACATATCATATACTATATATATATATATTATATAATATATATAGTATATATATATATAATATATACACTAATCATATAATTATATATTACAAACGATTTGGTCACCCGGACTCACAAGGGCAAGAGTCCTATTCAAAGGAGGGGGTGTTTTGTACGTCTCAAAAGTTGAACCACACAAGCAACTACTACACGCGACACACACACACACACACACACACCAACGACACACACACACACACACACACACAGCGACACACACGAACGCAACAACATCGAACACCAGCTAGCACATCAGGCGCTTAAAGTGCGGAGATTTAAATTCAGGACAGGACACACAGAGGTGGAAGAGATACTAACAGCACAAAACCAAGAGGTCGAGCCACGGATAAAGAAAGGGACAAGCACGACCACACCACATTGAACTAGCCTGGAGTTAACCAATATCAACAACAACTCATCGCAGATACAGCAACCACACCATTTGTATTACAAGGGCAGCACCGATCACAAAGGGTGGGTGGTACGGACGAGTGAATAAGTCTACACACCACTCCACTACCGAGAACACACACACTGCTGCTGCGGTCCTTATAGATAAAGAGGCAAAGCACCAACATATCGCGGTAAGATAGAGGGCAAGTGAAGTGGAAAAGTGACAAAACAGTTTATAAACCCTTCGAGCTAGTTTCAGTGACTCTCAGTCGAGTCATCAGTGAGATGTTTAAATCACAGATCTCTATAATCGGAATTCGACTACAAAGCATATTAATATCATCTTAAAGAGAAAAGTACACGTTGTGTTAATTATGTGAAAAAAAAAAAACTCTCTTCAGTGCTGCGAAAAAAAATTCCACTTAAATTTTAACTGAAAAGGACTGCTGGGGTTACGAGTACTCCCAGCCTATTTATTTAAGACTCGAAAAACGACTCAGTCATGCATGTATGCAACACTATCAACACATAATGGACAGGGAATAAATGGGGACCTTCTCTGTTATTTTCCGGCAATCAAACTTTGGGCTTAGGTCTGAGGAGGTGAAAAAGTATATTTTGAGGGTAAGTATAGAAAATAATATAGGTTTGGCTAATATGAGGGGACATGAATTCTCTATTGAGTAATCATGAAATCATCACTCTTGGGTAAACTAAAATAATCTTTGTATTCTGTCATAACTGTGTGAGATAACCTGAAATAACTTTGGTACCCGGGCTCGAACTCACACTTTATGGTAACCCTGTCACTCATTTACGTTCTGCAATGGAGAATTGCGTAAGGTGATGAAATCTTTTTATGGGGCGAGTTCAGCATGAGATGGCCGTCAAAGGCCTGCGTCGTCGAAATACCGAGAACTCTGGCCTGTTTATTGTCCGATTAAACGTTTCATGGTCATCATCTGTATCTCCTCTCAATATAAGAAAGGAAGATAGGATCTTAGATAACTGAATACATCAATAATAAGCCAATGATAGTGAATGTATGGAGAGTAAATAATCTGTAATTTAAACGAACAATAAATTAACGAACAATTGGTGCGGAGATTAATGGAGTATGCCATAAATCAGTGCACTCAACTGACAGTTATATCACTTCCACAGGGGCTGTTTGCTCATACTAAATGAAAGTATGCCGATGTAGATATAAGATTTTTAATGTTTTTAAATAGAATAAAGTTATATTCAGATAATAATTATAATAAAGTGAGTAATACCAAGAATTACTTTGTATTAACAGAACAATACCTTTTTATGTTTTCTTTTAGAAATTTGAATAATATATCTAATCAATAATTGAATGAATAATTAATATAATCCTCAAACTCCAATACATCGGTAAATAAATTTTAAAATATTTAACTCACTTCGGAAAATGTGGCATAAATTAGAAGAAAGAGAAGTCGATTTCAACAAAAATGAAATTATAATAAATCAGCGATATGTAATAGTAGTCATATAACGAGAAAGAAGACCGTGTACGAGGATGCAGGATAATACCCATAATAACAATAATAAGAGGACGAGAGTAGAGTGGAGAGCGAATAAGATAAAAGAGTAAATAAACACTAATTAGAGTAAACACAACTAATTTGAATGTGCTATGGGCAAACAATAAATAAATATAAATTAGATATAAATATTAATTTACCTTGGATAAATTCAATTGGCAAATATAATAATAATCATAAAATAATAATTAATTAGAGTGTAATTGAACAGGAATAATATATTAATTAATTAGCATGTAATGAGTTGAGTAAGATCATTAAACTCTTAATAAAATTAATAACTAATTAATAATCATCAGAAACAATAATTGAGGAATATTAATGAATATAAATAATAAATAGATTGAAGAGATCATACATATCTGGAATAATAAATGAATAATAACTTAACAAAAGCAGATCACATCACAAATAACTCCAACAGAAGCACAAAATGTTTCAGACAAGCGAACGAAATAGGTCACATAATCTCAATAACTTCCGTAGATTCCAATTACGAATTCTTGGAGTGCCAAACAGGACGTCCGGCACTAGAAAGAGAGCTATTATCAGGAGTCAAGTTTTTTTCGCCAAACCAGGATTTACGCTTGGATTCACACTTGATTGATTTGAACTCCGCGCGCACCATCACAAGGACAAACAGCCGGATAATCGAGGAGATTTTGAAACTAACAACTAGACAAGCAAGCAAGTATATTATATGCAGGCTGTAAGAGGAGAAATTATAATATATTTACCTACTTTATAATAATATATATAAATGGAAATATATATAGTATATATGGGTGAGAGTATAATACTATTTATATGGAGGTGAGATATTATATATAAGTATATATATATATAATATATATATACATGACTATATAGCAGTATCGAGTCGCGAGAGCACCCCGCTCATTAGGGGTAATCCCGCCGCTAGCGGCACCTCTCCACACCATTGCCGCAGTAATTAGAGCGTAGTCGCTTTTATCGGAGGCGTTCCTCACGCACTTAATCTGCAGCAAAGCATGCACACACGTTCCGCGTATCGTCTCCATGTAACGCGCGACAGTACGACACGTCTCAACCGTAAATTATGAACTGCTGACAGTTCACAAAATTAGAAATTGGTTAATATAATATAACTCTTAATGATATGAATTTTCGTTCCTTTACCCATTAAATATTTTGTGTATAAAATTTCAGCATATATGAAAAATTGAACGAAATATTTTACAAAATCTCAAGATATATTTCCCTCCTCCTCAATGTCGTCTGCAAAGGACAAGAGATCCATATTACCTTTCAAAAAGATTAATTGCTCAAAATTAAAGCAGTTAAGGTTGACCCTCCGACTTACCCTGGCCAGAATATAATCCCCCATCCTCTCAAGGGCAGGCTAAATATTCGCTCTACAGGCGTAAGAACTAGGAGAGGTGATATTATACTTTTGATGAACAAGTTTACAAAGGACAGGAATATATATCTATTGGAGATCAGATTTTTACCTTAAGAAGAGGGAGGTTAGATGGTTTCCAAAGATTCCTTAGGTTAGAATACAAGTGAAGCTATAGGCGAGATAGTAAGAAGCATCGTAGCGGCTTCTTTTTTCCGAAATGGTGATCATGTGCGTGCTTCCCACACTGAGGGGCATAAGTGTTTGTACGGGTTTGATACGAGATTTTATGCTTTTTGCTCTTTATCTTGGGGCATATTGAACGAGGGCGAAGTCCAGCACGGGAAGCACACCCCACACCCTTTTCCACTAATCCTATTGATTTCGCTCTTCTTGTTCTCACAAGGCATAGGCCAGCACCTGAGGGCGGAGGAGGAAGAAGAAATGCCAGAATTGTCCAGGGTTGAGTTAGAGAAAAAATGGGAGAAACTGATGAAGAGATTGGCCTTTTCAGGTGGAGAATTAGCAACAGAACACAGATGAATAATAAGGAGGAAAGGCAGATTTACAGCAGTTGCTAGAAATTTTTGGGTCAAGAGCCAGAAATATGTTAGTTTCAGGAAACCATATATATATATTATAATTATATATATATTATATCCTATTATATATTGTTATATATACTATATATATATATATATAATATATATTATATAATATATATATATATATATATATATGTATATAATATATATATATTATATCTATATATTATATATACTAATACAAGAAGTAAGTCTGGTAAGAAATGCGGTCTTGGTCCGTTTTGCACCGAGCAAATTCGGCTAAACAGCTGTCATAAACATTCCTTACACTGAGCCTAAGCACAAATTGTACGTTTTGTTCTCGTTGTGAACAAAGAAACGGTCTATATTAATATATTATAATTGTAAATATATATATATATATATATATATATATATATATATATATATATATTATATATATATATATATATATATAATATATATATATCTATATATATATATATATATATATATTATATATATATTATATACAATATAATATATTAATATAGACCGTTTTGTTTCCGTCTTGTGCTTTAGGCTCGGTAAAAAGGAATGTTTATAACAGTTTTAGCACGAATTTCGTGCAAAAACGACCGCGATTTCTTACCAGGCTTACTTTTGTTTCCAAACAAGTGGGAATCAGCTGGTTGTGAAGGAACCAATCGATTTGGAATAAACAGAAAATAAAAACATAACAAAAAAGTTTATATTTTTATTACAAATATTGGATCAACTATTTGTGATGGGGAGTTGAATACTCATTTGAGAGAAATTATATTTAAGTTTTTTTATTAAATGAAACATTCATCAATTCAAACAGGCCTATACCACGCAACCCTATATTTTTTGTTACATTTTTTGCGTAAGCACGTCCTAAATTCGACATTTTGTACGATTATGCGCATATTTGACAAAAATGAATGCAAACTCAAGCATTTCTTTTTTTGCTTAAAACGAAAACGACTTTAGAATTCAGCAGTTTTCGTTTTTGCATTTTGTTGCTTACGAAACGTAAGAAATGCTCGAGTTTGCGTTCGTTTGTCAAACTTATGAAAAAATCGTAAGAAATGCCCGAACTTAGGACGTGCTTACGCAAAAATTGTAAACAGCAATATGGCGCGGCTGGTAGCCCATTTGAGTGGATGAATTTTTTCATTCAATAAAATCAGCTTCCATATTATTGCCGGTAAGTGGATAAATCCCTCTTCTAAAAGTGAATCATGAAATGTGTTTTAAGCCATTTTTATGTTTTTATTTTGCTTATTCATCGATGGCTCAACAATCACAACACTGATCCATTGTTTGTAAAACAAAAAGTTAACTTCGTAAGAATCGCGGTCGTTTTTGCCCAATTCGTGCTAATTATTCTTAGTGGCAGCATATCTAGACAGAGCGAGCGGTAGCACAAATGACAAAAGCGACAATGGTCTAAGGTCAGGTATATAGATTCAGGGAAATTATCGACAGATTGCGGGATATGCTTTCAATTTCTACACTAGCGCTTGTTTTTTCGACAGAAATGACGCGCTACAAAAACAGATCTATTTTCTACCGTTGAAATGCAGAGATAACGTTGCTATTTGGTTCATAACAAATTTCCAAATTTTTTTTTTTTTTTTTTCATATTCCATCTTTGCATAAAATGACATTTTTCAAAAATATGTATTAAATAATTTTTAAATGTAAAATTCCAGCGGGCTTTTTTTACAGGTTCCATTCCAATCTCCATCTGAAAAATATTGTATGATAAAAATAAACTTTTGTTACCTAGCAAGAAAAAATTAATTTGTTTAAGGCAGTTTTCAGCAACATTTGTCCTGATAAGCACAGTGCACAACGCATGTTTCATACAAAGATGGTCGAAATTGTAATATTGGATTGAAGTACTATATATTTAATTATGATTAAATATATATATATAAATATAATATATTATATATATATATATACTATTATATATATATATATATATAATTATTATATATATATATACTAATAATATAATTATTATATTATATATATTATATATATATATTATATATATTATTTATATATATTATATATAAATTTGTTAAGATTAGAAATATATATTTATTCTCTATATATATTTTATGTAGAATGACACGTATTCATCGAATATAAAGTTGTATGATAATATATATATAATATATATATATTATATATTATATGATATATTATATAATATATATATATATATATAATATATATATATATATATATATATATATTATATTTATTATATATAATCAAAATTTGAGTGATTAATTAATATTAATTAATTATCTAAAAAAATTAAAGAAAATAATAATTAATTATAATTATTAAATAACTTTCTGCTTAGAAACCATTTATTACCTCCACAAAACTTTGCTTATTCAAAATAATAAAAATTAAGTATATCTAAAATAAGTAATAATAAAATAATAAATAAAATAAATTAAATAAAAAATAATTAATAATAAATAATAATAGTATCATAAATCGAAGGGGGTAATTTAAAAAGGGTTTATTGTCTATAATAATG
>JABUQX010086562.1:0-69020 GCA_015478945.1 Trachelipus rathkii
ACTTCATGGAAGTATCACATCTCATAGAAGGTATAAGTTCAAACTCACTACTAACTTTAGGTCACATTTGAAATTATATAATTAATATATAATATATATTATATACTATTTATAATATATATTATATATAATATATATATTAAATATATATGGATATATATATATATAATATTATATATATTATATAATATTAATATATAATATATATATATTATATATATATAATATAATAATAATATATATTATATATATATATAATTATATATATATTAATTATATATATATATATATATTAATATTACAGGTTATATATATATATATATTATATATTAGTTTTATGATTAAATATATATATATTATATATTATTAATTATATATATATTAATTTATATATATAATATTATATATATAACTAAATATATATATATAATATAATTAATATAATATATATTTAATTAATATATATTATATATAAATATAATATATATTATAATTATATAATATTATATATATATTAATAATATTTATAATATAAATATAATATATATATATATATATATATATATTATATATATATAATATTATTATATTATATATATATATTAATATAAATATAAACTTCATTATTAACGTGCTTATTAATTATCCCTATTAAAGGGTTACAACGTGGAGGGGATACCACAGGTAATAAATCCGTCTTTTATCATAGGTGATGGAGACTATATCAAAACCAGCGCCACATATACATGTCGTCAGTCGTATAGTTTTAATTCTTAGCATAATATATATATAATATACTATATTAATAAATATAGTATATATTATATATATATATAAATATAAATATATAATATATAATATATATATATATATATATATATATTATATATATATATATATATAAATATATAAATAATATTAATTATATATGATATATATATAAATATATATATATATTATATATATATATATATTAATATATAATTATAACTGTAGTGTGTGTGTGTAGATAGTGCTGGTGTTGGGCGTGTGCGTGCTCCGTGTGCTGCGCATTGTGCTTGATTCCCCGCACTATTGTTTTTGAGTGATCGTCTTTGCGTCACTCGCTATATAATGTCAGTACTGATTAGACGTGACATCTAATCATATATGGAGCGATATCTATCGTGTCGCAATAGCGCGTCAGAGAGGTATCTGGAACAACACAGATTATATCATTAAGAAAAGACGCGGAGATCGCTAATAGAAAAGGCTGGCAATACTAGACCAATTTCTGTTAGCGTACCTATATACCCGGCCATATGATTACATGGAAACATTAATAGTCCACATTTATTCTTTTTACTACTTAAAAGTTATGAGAATCATTATGAAAGCTTGAGGCAACACTTAGTATATCTAATTTTTAAAAAACCTAAGGGTTAAACATTATATAAATATATACATATAGTTGATATATTAATTATATATATATATATTATAATATATTATTATATATAATATATAATATATATAATATTAATTAATTATATTAATATAGTATTAATATATATATATATATATATATATATAGAATATATATATTATTATATATTAATATATAATTATATATTATATTAATTATTAATATATATATATTATAATATATAATATTATATATATATATATATATATATATGTATATTATATATTATATTATATTAATTAATAATATATATAATATATATAATAATTATATATATAATATATATAATAAATAAATTAAGTTATGGTGAATTATAACGTAGCGTCTCAGAGGACCTGCCGATATTCTCGAATATACCGGTTAGAGATAATCGTAATGAACGATAACATATATATTTGATATATATGTTCTAATTAGTGATATATTAGTTAACTGATAACCGGTTATGAGTAATTTTATTACAAGTCGCTAGGTTATGATGTTACTATAGGGTGGTATCTCCCACACTAGATAGTAGCACAGGGTGAAAATATAGCGTGAGTATTATACTGAGCCGTTATATTATTTATATGTACGGCTCTTATCACCATATCCGTAAGAGTCGAGTATAGATTAAGGCCTAATACTAGCCGAGATGTGGGCCTAAATCGAACAGGTGTTCGAATGGGTTTGTTATTATTATACACTAACTATGACTAAGTATAATTTATTATTATATTTTTCCTATGCCGTTTTTTTACAAATTAAAATTATTTTCCTTTATTTTCAATTTAAATTGATTAAATATGAAATTTATTTTTAATTAATTTCACTTCTCGATAGCGATTAGCCCTGCCCCTACTATATCATCTGCCCAGCGTTAAGCACCGCATCAACAAACCCTGCTACTATACTACACAGCACTGACCCCTATTTCACTCAATAATATTTAATATATATATATTATATATTATATATATATATATATAATATATAAATAATATTAATATTATAATAAATATTATATATATATATATATTATATATATATATTATATATATATAATATATATATGATATAATATATATATATACTTAATATATAATATACTATTATATATATATATATTAATTATATATTATATATATATTATATATATTAATATATTATATATATATATTAATATAATAATATATATAATTATATATTTACTTGTTATATATATAACTATTAAGTTCAGTAGTTCTTAGTACTAAACTAAAATAACTTGGTCAAAGTATATATGTGAGCTCTGAATAATAATAATTTTCCAACTTCTTCAGTACGCTGCTCACACGTTGACTGAACTCTCACTGGGGGAAAACATGGATCACAAGGACATGGAGGATGGATGGTAAAGAGGACGTGTAATATATATATTATGTTTATAGCGATTTATTATAATATACTATAATATTAATATTAAATGTTGTTTTTTCTTCCTTATAAAGCATGCTTTTATTATCGCCTAAAGTTATACTCTTGATTTAGCAAGTTATAAATTATAGCGAATCAATACCACACTACGCTCATGAGCGATAAAGTCTGTTAGAGGAGCATAGGCGCATAGGCCGCAGGCGATCACAATTATGAATTAGTGACCAACATAAAATATATATGAGCGCTATAGCCGCTTAAAACGCATACTAGGATCCGGCGGCAATAAGCGCATGCGCAACTATGCCAAAAAATATAGGTAGCGCTCACTACCAGTTCATTGAATTTATAAATATATATATATATATTTAATAATAATATATATATATAATATATATAGTATAATATATATATATATTATATATATATATATATATTTATATTATACTAATATATAAATATATATATAATATATATATATATTATATATATATAATATATATATATATATATATATTAATTTCAATATATTAAAGATATCAGGCCTTGAAATGTTAGATTTCTGTGTGATACCTTTAACTCAGTAGTATATAACCTATATACTCGTATCAAATTAAAGTGGAGATAAATAAACACGTTATAAAAAAGGTAGTTAATATTATATATATATATATATATATATTAAATATATATATATATATATATATATATATAGATATATTAATTTATATATTAATATAATATATATAATATTATTAATATATATATATATATATATATAATATATATATATATATATATATATATTATATTAATATAGTATATATATATATATTAACCTATAATATATATATTATTAGTAAGTCTATATAAATATCAATAAATTAAATATTAAAGAAATTCAATATTAATATAATATAATATATATATTAATATATATAATATTACTATATTATATATATATTTAATATATATATATTATATATATATATTATAAATATATATTATATATATATATAATATTAATATATATATTATATAATATATTAATATATATGGCTATTTAAAAGAACAAAGAAAAAAACTTAAGAACAAATAATCTTTCTTTATTAGACCTGGAAAAAGAGACAAAAAAATACCAAAATTTACATTATTAATATGTTCTATGTCCTTTCGGGGAGGAGTAGTATAGCATCTTACATATAGTAAGGTGAATAAATAATTAATAATAATAATAATAGCTATAACACTCCTAAATACACATAAACACTTAAATACACTAATAATACCGAACCGAGAGAATAACACTTAAAACATCTAAAAACTCTAAATAATTAACTAACCTAACATAAATAATAATAAGACCCTAACACACCTAAAACCTGTATATATTACCGATAAAATGTCATTACTCGCTACCAAACAACATTAATAAGATAAAACCAGACTCTGAAACAATAGTTTTCTGAAGAAAAAAAAAACATAAGAATAAAAATATCATTAATGGACCAAGTGTACGCAACCATTTCGCACTTATCCATTTCGATTTAACTAGAGGCCTTCGCCGGCGTTACCAGATCTGATATATCCCTTCTATCCATGTATCGATGCATCTCCTCTCATCATAATTTAAGTAGTTCTTTATCCCTCTTATCTCGATAATTACTCCACTGACTAATCTTACAGGATTCTCTAACTCGTCGAGTAAAATTCACCTGTAGACGTAGTCTTCGGGATTCTCCTCTTACCTCAACCTCTTCTTTTTTTTATCGACTACTCAATATACTTATATAATATATATATATATATCTCACTATCCATTACTCTTATTCCAACTTTAACTTACGTATCTCCTTCACTACATTTTTTCATCACCGCTTTTCTTCAATTGTCCTCACTCTCCATTACCTTAACTCTCTTGCACATCTCATGTAAATGATAATAATAATAATAAATACTACTTCATAATATATAAAATAATAATAAATTTTTATTATTTTAGTAATATCATACTTTTGTATACCTAAATACATCTCCGAAAGGAGAAAGTAATGCATTGGATAATAATTAATTATTAATATCTACATATACTATGAAAATCTTCCGATATAACCTTTAGATAATTAGCTTATTTATTGTACCACTGTACTAATATTACTATACAGTTCTTAACTAATAGGTTTTATCAGCTCACATGCAATTACTATCTTACCATATTTTTCATTATATTACATTGTAACTCTATTATCTAACAGTCTTTCTAACATTTGGGTAAGGGTTCAGAGTTAATAAGGAATACTACAAGTCCTAATATATATTATTTGGCACTATTATTACTGATTATATAACCGCCAAAATTACACAGCAAAACTATATACTTTTCAGAACAAACGACAGGTCCTTAATTTAATTTTTTTGTCCGCTAGAATGACCAAAGGATCAACGGGTATTAATTACATCAAATTAAAGTAAAGTTATTTAATGTTTAAAAACCTTTTTTATTTTTAAACTTTTCATGGATTGGTTCACTTTAAACTCTGAACTCTCATCAATATATTATCTAGATAGTTATTAAATCACTACTTATCTCTCTATAAACAACATCCAATTATTTAGTCCAATTATTCTAACTCAAAATCAACGACCTATTCCTTTAGATTAATTTAATGTACACTTTACAAATGAGAGTAGATTCCATCGCTTTTTTTAATTAATTTATGTAATATATTTTTTTATTTTTTATTTTTATTAAATAATGTATCCAAAGTTTTTTCCATAGATGGAATTGAGAGAACGATAAATGTGTAAATTTCTAAAATCATACTTAAATAATAAAATCATGGTCAGTTTTGATGTTGTGTCATTGTTCACTATATATTAATTAAAAATTAAATGAATTAATCTAATTAAATGAAATATAAACAAAATAGTGTATTTATGTAATTATTATATAATAATTTTATCACTTATAGAATTATTTATAACTCTCTTAACGTAGAAATCGAAGTCGGTATATAGTTTATTTGGTATAGTATATAATGAGTATACTCTCTATGCAATTCACTTATTCATTCTACTATCGTATCATAGCCTATATCCTTTAATGAGTATCCAAATTTGAGAGGTATAGAATTGTCGAGATATCGAGGAAACGGAGCGATCAAACCCCAGAGCATGATATTAAGGTCTTAAAAAACTCTCCATGAGTTCAACAAAAGAAATAATGTCGAGAAGATTAGAGATATATTTTATCCTCTACTCTCATATTTGTTACCATGTGATAAATATATCCATACATTTACATCGACTAAATAGTTTTTTGTCCTTTCTGTCGTGATTTATAATCAGTAAAGCCATAGTAACATGGCTATCTATCGATAATCATGTTAACGGTAAGAGTGACTATAATAGTATTACATATATAGCATCATAATGAAACATTACTAAAATTTACTGGTAACGAAGCTTAATAAATACTGTTTCGAGATAAAGGATATAATAACACACTACTGAAGAAGTGATAACGCTTTTGAGGACTAATGATTAAAATAATATGTTTACGAATAACTTAAGAGAGTATGTTTACTCATTTTAGCTATCGTAGACTCTATTAATTATAAATTTCTATACACTCACCACAAATCATATATATACAATATATCTATATCTAAAAATAATAAGCTCAAATTAATTTATATTATTATACTCCAATAATAATATTTTACTCATTTCCTAGAGTTAGCTAAAATCATTGACAAATTATAATCGAGATTATAAGCGCTGTAGAAGCATGCTTAGTCTTAATGAGTTCTATCCCTAGTTTACAGTATGTCTACAGCGAATTTAGCTATTTGTACATAATTTACATATATTTATGCTTCCTTTGGTTCAATATATATAATTCATTATAATCCCTTTAAAATATATAGAAATATTTTTTTACTGAATCATTTATATATATGAGATCTATGGAGCATGATATTACACGAAGGATGTTTGCCCTTATTTTACAAGGTAATTGTTATAGAACTAAATTTGTGAATAATACTCGAGAATTATTGTCTTAAAATAGTAAATTAATATAAAAATTCATAATATTGACAATGAAAAGAATAAGAAATATATAAGAAAAATTAGCAATTATGTATTTTAAAGTCACCCCAGCCCTAGGCTGAACGTAGCCTAGCTACAAAATTATTGGATGATAAAAATATATAAATAAAATATTAAAATAACGTTCAAAGACTATAGTTTTCATACCATCATAAGGTATTCAAACTGTTATCCTCCCTAACCTATATTACCTGCTACTTGAAGGTTAGTCGATCATTTATCGATACGTCCATAACACAATTCTTCTTCAAACAGTTCCTCCTTCCCTCAGCCACGTTACATTATCTTCCTCTACTTCTTTAGCATTCTATCTTCTGCCTAATCACCTCTAGTATCTTACTAACTTCACCAGTTATATTTCTTCTTTCTGAGCCAAACCTCTCTATATAAAAATTAAAAAGGAGTAAAATTACAAATTAGATTATAATTAATATATATATTATATATTATAATACAACTGATTTTCAGAAGATTAAATAGCTGTCAAGTAATATATACATATATCTACATAGAAATATGCTAATAATGAAGATATCCACTCACACTAAATCCTCTATGTCCATCAATTTAAGTATGTTTAAATTCATAACGTGTTATATAATAATAATTTATTATAGAGTAATAGATACATAGATCAAGCTTACAGGAGTTCTTAAGCATTACTAATATTCATCAACATTAATTTATATTTAAAAATATTCTATAAACATACACTATTTTTTATAAATAAAATTCATATATAAAGAACATAACTGAGGTAGATAGATCATGTACATCTCAAACATTATCAAGTAGAAAAAAAAAATATATGAAACCAAACTAAGTTTACAAATAAAAACAATGTAATTAATATAATAAACTTTATTTATTCCAAAAACTTTTTCTTACATTCTAATCATATAGTACATATATCTCAGAAAATATTTACTACACACATTTATTTCATAAAGTAATAATTTTTCAATCTTATCCATCACACATGCACATTACATTACATTATATTATTTATCCATTATCTACAACAACATAATTAATAAATATCGCAAACACAACCTTTTTCGATATAATACATAAAACTTTTATCAACATACTTACTTATTACAACTCAATTCAAAAATACTCTTATAAAACACATTCATAATAAGCACTTTAAACAACTCATTCTACATACATCTATCCAATCCTCCGTACCGCAACAGAATCATTGTGATGAATAGTTGGTCTCAGTAACAATCTTCATATCTTTAGATTACTTTACTTATAGTTTCATATTTCTGGTGTATACTCATATTACTCCTCACATTATTTTATTACTAATATATACATATGACATAATAATGTATAATAATAATATAATAATTAATAAGATTAAATAATATAATAATAATAAATAATAATTATTAATAATAATAATAATTAAATAAATAATAATATCATAAAATGAATAATATAAATATATTAATATACATATAGATATAAATTAAATTAATAATAAATATACTTAAATAATAATACAATAATAACAATAATTAATAATATAATAAAGTAATATAATTAAATATAATAATTAATATATTAATAAATAAAATAATAATAATAATGTTCTAAAGTCGCATGTACACGTCCGCTCTCATATACCGGATTACACAAGTGAGGTCTCCAAAGTTAGCGGTATATTATATATGATATGAGTGATAGCTTGGTGAGGTTACGACAAAGAAGTTAGGACCTCCTTTATGAGTAATCACTTTGAAGTAGTGAGGTTACAGATATATTATATATATATATTAATAATATATATATATATAATATAATATATATATATATATATATATTAATATATATATTATATATATATAATATATATATATATATATATATATAATACTATATTATATATATATATTTATATTAATAGTGATATATATATATAATATATATATATATATATATATAGTAATATATTTATTATATATATATTATATATAATATATTAATTATATTATATATATATATAATTAATATATATATATCATATTAATATATTAATAATATATATATATATATATAGTATTTAATATATATATATAATATATATATATATATATAATATATATATAATTATATATTTAATTATAATATTATAAAATATAGACCATATTCAACAACAACAACTTATAATTATTATTTATTCGTCATATAATGGGTACATGTAATTACATAATAAAAAGTTTTATGGAAGATCGCTGTATGGAGATACACAACAATATAACGTACAACTAATGAGAATGTCTGAGCAACATAAGTATATTAATCTGGTAAAAGAAATTTATTCTAACATTATTTTAAAAGGAAGATAGCTATCAACATATCACTGATAACAACATTAAATAAAGAAACTTCTCCATCATAACTCAGAAAAATGAAATATTATGAATATAGGGAGCCTCTGAGGGGAGAATCATTTGCTCACTTTATATATAGGTAAATACATAAAACAGTTAGATATATAATAAAAAGAATGGAATCTCATAATTATATTATTAAACATAATAAGCATGTTAAACTTTTCTAACTTTTTAAATTATATTAATTTTTATATTTAATTTTATCGTTTATTAAATAATAATTATATTAACGATAATATTTAATATTATTATCAAATAATAGATTAAATAAATCTAAATAAATAATAAAAATTATTTCTTGAAAATGTATAGTCACGATATAGACTAATTACACGGAACGAAAGCTCATATGGTACTTATATAGATAACTTAATAATTATCAATAAGTTTTATTTTATTTCTAGTATAATATTAAAAATTTATATCTATACTGTAATAAAGAAAGTACTTAGTTCAGAAGCTTGTAAAAAGCAACAAAATACATAACATTATATATAAATTAAATTAGATATAATATAATATAATAATAATCATATAATATATATATACAACTAAATAATAATAATATATATTAAATTATATATAAATGATGATGATATATTATATATATAATATAATAATAATAATGAATAATAATAACATTAATAATTATTATAATATAAATACAAATTATATAATAATTTAAAATTATACTAAAAGTCGACTTAGGTCATATTCTTCTATTTAAGTATTCTATATAAATAATAAAAAATAATTATAGTAATATAAATTAAAATAGATTAAATAATAATAATGGTAATATATATATATAATAACTATTAAATAATACCTATACTAGTATAATATAACATATAAAACTATGAATCTTTAAGCTCATAAAATGTAAGTTATAATATATAATAATTGTTGAGGTTATAGTGTCACTTATTTTATGGTTTATTTATTCATTGCATTAAATATATGTGCATTAGTAAATATTCAATTAAATAAACATAAAAAAAAGAGTGAATTATTAATTAGCTGTATATTTATACTATACTATTTGAGAGTGATATGATCAAAAAAGAAGGGAATTATATAAAGCTTTGATTGACTCTCGAACAGTTTCTTCTTTGGAAATGATGGGCACCACATTTCTGAAATAATAATAATTACAAATCTGATTATTTTAGTTATCAGTAAATCTAGCAAACTAAAGTCAAATTTTAAAAAATCTGTATAAATATTTTCTCTCTTTCTTCATCTTCCTCTTGATTTGACCTAATCCTAAGATAAATTGGGAGTAATGGTAGGCTACAAGCATTTCAGAGATAAATGTAAAAAACGTATTTGAGTATAGAAACATGACAAACCGTCGAAATAGAAAGCCCCAGTCGTTGAACAGTGCCTGCTCGTCGCTTGTGTTAGTGTGCTCGATGTGGAAGTTGTGTTGTGCGCGCACGCAGATCTGCACTAACATGTACGACCAAACACTTCACCATCATCCTGTAATTGAAGTTCATTCTAATCATGTAAGAACCTATGACCGAGAGTAACGTTTATGGAGATTTCCTATTTCTGTTATTGAAAGTTAACAAAAGATAATGCGAATGTGTAACTCACTCTCACATCTAATGTGATTAAAATTATTCGTTACAATAGTATAAATAGCTAGGTTCATTTACCCTTGGTCTCACTATGAGTGGGGCATATATACAACATAGCTCACCCTCATATATATATTATTATAATCAATTATATGACCTATATCTATAATATACCTCACATTACTTCATATCCTATCATGCACCTTTTATTTCATCTAGCCTCTGACATCACTCGAGAATCATTCAAACATTTATCACTCTTCACCTTATTCACTCAGACAATTCAGTTTATTTCTACGACTCAAAATTACCACACTTTTCACTTATTTCGAGAGGATCTTCACCAGCCTGAGGTCGTGATAACACACTCTCCACATAATACATCCTAACTAACTTACTCAAACCGACTTTCATTCATCCCTTTCCAACATGACCAAACCATCTCAACATACTTCATTATTCTCTCATTTAAACCCTTTCTTCACATCACTCAACATTTTCACACTTTCTAAATATACTAAGTTATAATATATCCTCATTTAATTAATTCTTCTCATACACCTATGATACATGACCCTCTTATAAGATTTGAGGTCTAATTACTGAACCTACATGAAACTCATTAATTAGTAATCTATTACTTCCTTATTTCACAGACTATATAAGTTCATCATCATACCATATATTACAATTCAATAACATGAGGGTATATAAAACATACCCTCTATAGTAAGTATAACTATTACTATAGAGTGAGAGCAACTCAAGATTAGTCCCTTTTAATCATAACTATTCACTCCGTTGGTATATATACAAAGAATACAACGATTTTAATTGCACCAGACCTTCCTTATGTCCATTCACTAGTATAAATACTTTCCTATACTACATATCATATACGTCATGAGCTATTACATCTCGATATAAACCGCTATTAGAGTCATATTATACCAACACTAAATACCCGAAATATTATATATAAACTCTAGTAGCAACTTTCTCTACAGCTATGCTCTAACTATACTACTATATATATATATATTATATATTATATATATATAACATAACTTCGCACTGAGGACTGTCCTCTACTCACCTCCAACTCAATAACCATAAGTATACCCTTACTCTTTATCTATATACGTCCTTAAATTATACTCATTTTCACAAACCCTCCATCCTTTTAATCATACTCTATATATACTGCTAAAAATCTTCCTCTACAATTCACTCGTCAAACTCTCTTCAGATTCGTAACACAAAAACAAATCATCAACCAAATATCAATCTCAGCTATATATATATAATATAGTAAGTAGTAGTCTGACATCCTAACTCACTTACTATATAACTCTACTTCATATTACTATCACATTCTCTACTAATTACTATATTTATCAAATACACCAATTATCGTACTGCCATCTATACCCACTACTATATATGATCATGAGAATTCTTTCATAACCCCATCCATCCATACAAATTGAAATAACCAAGGAGACATAATCACAAACCACTGTCCTCCTCCGGCCTATATTTTAATGAATGTTCTTTCAAGTTTCATTATATATATATTAATATACCTATATACTACTCTCACCATTATTTATTCTTATTAAATAATATATATATTATACTATATATCGTTTTAAATTGTCACTGTCGGCATTATACTTTTGATTCCATTATGCATAGAAGCTCATACCTACCACACACTAATATAAATATATTCACTTAAACTCATGTGACTGCAATAATAAAGCTATTACCGCTATTAATATATCACAATCTATAATAATCGTAACTAATTTGTTATTGTATAAATTTCCACATAAAAATACCCTAAATACATTAAATTTATATTCATTCTTTACTACTTAGACCTACAATTATTTCTCATATATCTCATATTAATTATGTTAATTATTTAAATGTAAATATATAGAATTATTATGATCTCACATATAAACTCATCCTCTACAAACCCTAAAACTAGCACCTTGTTCTCCCTAATATACTCAAGTATACTCATCATATTTAGTCTACAATTTACGAATCGTATACACTCTTTATCGTATACACAAAATACCTAGTACATTTTATACTATTTACCCTATTACAACACTTGATATATTATTATCTCAATATAACCTTATTATCCGCGCGTATCTAATAATTTCTCAGTATTAGTACCCTTTATCTCCCCTTATCCACTTATATATAGAGGGTACTTATATTACCTAGTACTATACCTCCAACCCTATTATGTAGATAACATATAAATTAACTCACTATCCACATAGACTCTTTATTACAACAACTTCCAAATCCAATTCAATCACCATCTTCGCCTCCGCTCTGATCATTTTCCACTAGTAATTTCATCTATACCTGCAGATTTTACCATTCTTAAACTTTCTCACTCTACCCATTACTCCCTCCTTACTAATAACCTCATCCCCCAAAAATACCCTTTCCTTTTTGCACCATCAAAACCACACACATTCACTAACACCTCAACATTACTTTTAATATTGTGCAGATTTTCGAAGGGTTCTTTCCAACTCCCCTCACATCCTTTCATCAGTTACAAATGCAACCACCCCTATTCATTATTCTAAAGCAGATTCCCTTATTCTCATTCTTAAGCCTTTTTCGCGCTTCCTTCCAGAAGGCTTCTATTCCCTTGTATGTCCTTCATTCATCCTCCTTCAAACTGTTCATTTATACTCTTGTTTTCTCCTACGTATGGCACCTTTACGTATTTCTTTTTTCCTCTTATATAATTCCAAGCATCTTTCTTTTGAGAAACTAATATCTATCTATTTGCTTTTAGTAACTTTAACACCTCAACGTAATCTATACTTATTTTTATATGACCATTTAACTCACGCTTATCATCAGAACTAACTGCTTCATATCCTATACTCATTATTTACGCTGTTAACTAATCTTCGTTTAACTTCCTACTGTATTAAGTACATAACATTCACTACTATATACACTTCCTTTATGCACTACTAATACTAAATTGGCTTCTCACTATCATTTTGCTACTATATACATCACTCACAAGATTTTGTTCATGATTATATCAACTATCGTATTCACATTTACCAATATATATATATATATATATTATATATATATACCGTATATTAATACTATGACGAAGCGCTATCTTACATATACTTTTCAAATCACTTATATTTACTCTATGTTTTATCACTTAATCTAATCTCTTGACTCTTAAGTTATTACCATATATCACTTCCTTAGATTATTAGAGTAATCACCTTATCTCCATTCATATCCATCACCAAGCCCCCACTAACTAATTTTATACCATATAGAAACAATAATATAATGAATTATATCATACGAATTAATAATTCCACATTCCTATAACCTATACTCATCTACATGATTTAATTAAACATGTCCACATAAACACATATCATATATATATCAAAAACAATCTCCTACTTTATCAATCACACCTACAAAATCAATCAATTAACTTTTCACTCACTTTCATAGACTAACCTAATGCTCTACCTACTAACCAACTTATCATTATAGTTAATATACTCTTATGGATATCACTTAGTGTATTTAAGAAAGTATTTACATACTACAAGCAATAATACCTTATCTCTACACTAGAAATCAAATCACCTTCCTATATCATAATTTTCTACATTTTTCTTTCTACCGCCATCACCCTGATAAAATATACCACTTATGATTATATAATCACCATCTAATCATTTTTTTATGATTCACTAGCTATCCAAATCGACATTTACAGGGTCACCCTAACCAACACTATATCAATATTTATACTTGATATTAGATATACTTCAATTACAATCATACTAGTAATATATATATATACCTCATACTAAGAGCATCATTCAGGTATATATTATATATACTTACCAAAAAATCGTAACCTCTCTTACGCTATAAACGTTTCCTCACATGTACAGCTATAATATGGATCAATATCGAGTACACAATGCTCAACATACTCATCTAATATCAAGAAATATTTCAGATTAGTAATATGATAGGAAAAATAATTGATTTGAAATTTGAAAGTTTATCTTCTTATTAATAATAAATTATTTATAATATATAATAATCGAGAACTAGTCTTCAGTGGTAGTTAGTAATAATGAGTTGTAACTATCGTCACGACTTACTCTAATTATGGGCTAGGTTCGATGATAAGGAGGGTAAGACCTCACTGAGGTAATTGTAACTCAAGTAGATATAACCTCCAATGACGTAGCATAGTCTGAGTTTTTATTCTTTAATTCTTGATGTGGAATTTTGAGGGTAAAATATACACGATTCACAATATTGAGCGAGTAACTCTACGATCGTATACCGGTACGGCAACGCGCTAAACCGAACTGTGAGAGAACTAACTCTAACACTAATCTAACTAACCTGACCACCGGTAACTACCTTAAAGCTCTCAGCAGCCAAACCTTACCTAATTTATATCCCGTACACTATAATGTATTAACCAGACCTCAAACTCTTATACGAACTGTTGTATTAAGAATCACCTAATATATATATATATACTATAATATACTCTCATGATAAGTAGTAGTGAATAAAAATACACATTTATAGGTAAAGTAATAATATTAATGTTTAAAAATATGATTATATAATATTATTACCAGTATTATTATTATTATTATTAATAAAGAATAAAATAAAATATATCGTACTAAAAAATCGGTTTATCTATGAGTGATGAATCTAGTAATGAAGATTTTTAAGATAGTATTTATTTTATTCATTCTATATGAATCGGGTTAAGGGTATTTAGTATTTTGAATTTCATATAGTCATTATTATTAAATGGTTATAATTACATGATATATCTGTATATTTTACCGGTAGATATTTATGATCTTTATTATTAAAAAATAGGTAATAAATAAGAGCAACCATTCATACTTACGTAGGAAACAATAGAGGTAAGAGAGATTGAGTTTAAATTTTAAAGGTATAGACAAATGAATATACTAAGAACAAAAATAAACATTTATAAATTATCAAAATAGCAAAATGTTCACAATAAGTTCTCAAAAAGTTTAGGAATATGAAATAGTTAAAAATGTTTACAAATAAGAGACGATTTGTGCTATGTTGCATGTTCACATGTACTAAATGATTCACCATATTTATATTGAACTCATAACATTATTGACAAATAATTATTAAGTTGTAACGTTATTGAAAACCTGCAATCTACAAAGATAAAGTCAACGATACGTATTAAGAACGATGACGTCATACTTATTTAATGAAATATATATCATCTATATAATAAGTATGAGAAAAACTAATATAATTTAATATTACTTATAAAACTATCACTAATTCATAGAAAGTTCAGCTCATTAAGCCTACGTAATAGTATATTCACCTACCTCTTTTTGTTTACAAATTACATTAGTACGTTGACTCTGAGAAGAATGCTTTTGTAATGTCACATATAAAAATTATATGATATCTGCTTATGTAAAATTATTAATCCATAAAATAAATAAGTAAGCAGATACGCAACTTTTATCCGTTCTTCATAAAACACTATAACTGATATAATAATTAATATAATAATAAATATAATAATAATAAAATAATAATTAAATTAAATTAATAATAATAATATAATTAATTATATAATAATATCTTGCATTTTTCCGTATCTAGATGTTAATGCTATTGCACACCTTTAACCTCACCTACATCTGGGGTTAGGAGGTTTGTAATTGAATGTAAATATATATATATTAATAATATGTTATAATAAGGTACAAATAATATTGTTCCCACCACCTATAATACATAGCTAGATTATAATAGTATTATATATAATATTAAGTAAGTATAAACAATGACTTGAGTTGAATTTATCTTGAGCTACTCCATCACGATCATATCACAAAATAAAAAAAATATATATAAATTAAATAAACAAATACAAGTGAATAATTTGTTCACATAAACAAACAAAAAAAAAAATAATAAATATAGAGAAAGAAGCGAAATATGTACGGACGAAACAGAGTAACCATATACAAGAATAGAACGGATGTCAGTAAAAACTAAGAGAGACCGAATAGAAATGTCTCTGCACTCAGAGAAATGGTTACGAGATTGTTTGTATATACTCTCTCGTCCTTTTTTATTAAATCCACTTTAATCAATGTTTTTTTGCCCTTTCCTGTTCTATTATCTACCTAGTTACATAGAGACTAATACCAATCAACTATATAAGCCGGGGGCATACTTTTATGGATATAATCACTACAGCTACTCGCACATACACATTTCGGATGTCAAATAACAGTTGCTCATTTTAGAAAGAAAGTCATCTATAATGAGAATAAAATATAAAATAATAATGAAAGAAATCATTAAATAACGTTAATTTAAGAAGACAGATAAAAAAAGATCGTTATCATGTATTGAGAGAGGATGAAATTATATAATATGATACGAAATTTTATATAAATAAAAATGTAACACTCATTTAGTAAGCCTATTATAATAATATATCACACACTAAATCATATATATAATATATATATATATATATATAATATATTATTAATTATATATAATTTAATATATATATATATTATATATATATATATATATATAATATATATATTATAATATATATATATATATATATTATAATATATATATATATTAATAATATAAATATATAAATTATTAATATATATATATATATATATATTAATATATATATATATATATATATATATATTAATATCCATTAATAATATATATATATATATATTTAATAATATATAAAATATATATATATATATATATAATATATATATACGGTTATTATATTTATATATATATATATATATAGCAGGCTTGTTAAAAATTATCTTATATATATTATAGGCGAAATGTAATAAAATATAAAAATGAGAGGCAAGATGCTATTGTTGAATTGGATCAGGAAGTTTTGAGTATTTATAACAAAGCGCTTATGGTATAAAGTGTATAGTTCCATATATATAATGACTAGTAATTGGAGAGAAATCAGTAATTAGTAACCCTCACTTATATATATAAGGTAAACTGTAGAAATCAATAGGGTGATTATAGTATTTATGTTGAGTGTTATAGTAGGTGAAGATATTATGCTTTTTAGAGAGTATTATGATATATACTTGATTGAAAGATGTAGCGTTACGATTTGACACCTCACTACTGAATAATAATCATCGAATATTATGGTTATGAATGATAAATCATAAAGTAGTTAATAAGTTGTTGAAAGTGGTATAAGATAGGATATGTGGAAAATCTATTTACATTGAGAGAAACATAATATTGAGAATAATGAGAGAAAAGATAGAAATTAGTAATTTCGTATATATTTGTTAGGTAATTTTATGCTAAACAGGAGTTAAATGATAGGAATTAATATTAATAAGATAGTAAAAGCTCTTTATATTATGAGCTAATATATTTATATAAGTGATATATATATGGTTGATTTAGGTGGGTAAGCTTCTAGAATGAGGAATAAATAATGTATTTAGTATTTTATGAGATAGTGGAAAGCCGTGTGTAGGAAATTAAAATAGTGGAGTCGGAAAGATATGATTGAGGGATTATTTATTATAATATTATAAATGAATCAATAGACTGTGAATAGCTAATTAGGGGATTAGTGTATTTAATGTTTGACCTTGTATGATTCAATTTGATTATATGGATGGATAATTATAGAAAAAGAATTTAGATAGGTGGGGATTGGCAGGGGATGGTGGTTAGAATGATGGAATAATGGATAGATGAGTGAGGTGATGCCCCTACATATTATATAATACTTAATTATTAACTTATATATATATATAAGTGAGGTTATAATTTGGTATATTATAAATGGCGAATATTACTGATTGAGATATATATTTGATATAAGATTGTAGTTAATGAGAGATTGGCCAGGGTGAGTAATATGTAAAGTAGTAAGTATTTGAATAGTAAATGATTACAATATAATGAATTTAGAAGGTTAAATCAGTAGTTGCGAGTGAGGGACAGAGTCTCATCAGTGTAAAGTTTATGTTATAGATATTGGTGACTAATCAGCTGGGAGAACAAGTATGTCTGAGTTATTTAAATATATTATATCTAAGAGGATTATTATTATTGAAAGAAAAAGGGAACGGATGAAATGCAATGTAGTTAGGAATATAAAGATTTAATGAATGATAGAGAAATAGTTAGGCTTAGATTATAGTCATATATTTATTATATTCTATTAAGGTATGGGTAATATTTATTTTACTATATAAGTCTTGATAAGTGAGTCACGCTTGATAGAGTATCATTACATAGTAAAGGAGTTATGTTTGTATACGCTGTATTATGATTTAAATGTTATTTACTAGTAGTAGAGATACATAATTAGGTCTGAGAATATAAAGGTATATAGATATCTGATAGGTATCATCAAATGTGTTCTCACATGAATGAAATATATTGTGATAATCAAAATATCTTATGGAAAGCGTATTTAATATGAGTGATAGCTGAAGATAGAATTGATAAAATATATGAAGGAAATTGATAAACGTACTAGAGAGTTATAGTTATATTGGTGTGAAAGAAATATAGGGAGTAATAATGTTAGAGATATATAAATGACGTACGTTGAAATGGTTATTGTGAGTCATTATATAGTATGAAAAGGAAGTTGGATGTAATCGATTGGTTAAGTATGGATGTATATTAATAGTTGGAGTCGTTAGTGTTGGTGAAATATTAAATATCACCTAATCTGGCGATGAACACTCCACTAGATTTAATAATAATATTGAGTATATATTTTATGAGGAATAATATGAAGTATTCAAGTAAATGAAGAGTGAGAAGTAAATGTCCTGGAATAATATGAGAAGTAGGTAAGTAATATGGAAGATATAAGTTGGCAGATAGGACGGAGAAGATGCATAATAAGATATGAGTAAAATGACGGTTATGAGAGGAGTAGGGTATGGTTATTTGATGGCCTACACCTGGAGGCCATATAGAAATAAATCACCTTATAACTTTGACTAGATAGATGCTCACCATATATATACTAGATGAGTAGGATTCGAGTACCTAGTCAATCATACCTAGTGAAGTGACTCTAGGGTGGATTTTCTGTAACACTGCTGTAGTAGTATATATCTCTCATTAAGCTTAAATGATATTAAAAGTGGAGGTGAGCTGGATAAAGTAGTACCCCAGCCTTACCGCCCCCCTTTATACCTTTTTAGTGGAGAACTTTCTTTTATTCGAGTAACTTGCGTCCATATATTCTTTACTACTTCTTTTGAGTTTCCTGTGTACATTGAATCGCACCTTACTCATTACCCAAATGTACTTGAGGAGAGAGAAGGTGGGGTGGTTATGTGGATGGTTGAGGTGTAAATGTATATGATTGAATAGAGATGAATTATTACATATTTATATATATATATCATATATATATTAATAATAATTAATATATATATATATATATTAATATATATTATATTATATATTATATATATATATATATAATATATATAATAATTAATATATATATATATTAATATATTATATATTTATTATATATATATATATTAATATATATATATATATATTATATATTAATATATATCTATTATTAATTAAATATATATAATATATCATATATGATGGGCGAATCCGAATCCTAGTGAATTCTGGAGATTTCGAATCCTGAGGTTAGCTGGATATCAATAGTATACGAGGATTTCTAGATAGGGTAGCCTTTACCCTTAATCAATATATACACACGGATTATCGGATATTCACGGAACATTCGACATCCACAGGTGCTGGACTCGGATTACGGATTCGGATGTCGTAGCTATATTTTACTCACACATATTATATAACGGATTACCGGATTTCGAGGTAAGCTCTAGATTCCTCAGAATTACTCACCGAATTCGAATTACCGAGTCTATTTCTTGTTTCTTCAGGATGTCAATAAACAAATCATTACTCACAATAATAATAATAAAAATAAAAAAAACTCATAGATTCAGGTAACTAAGAATAAAAATTATATTAGGATTATCTATAACTATTATATATCGGAGCCAAGCACAGGATTTCTGTAGAGGTAAGCCAATATCAAAATAGTATAATTTCTATAATTATTTTTAGGCTCTATATTATATCACTATCAACGCCTATATGAAGGATAATAAGTTATACTCTCACTCACTCCTGATAAATTATGTGAGAAAAACTAATATAATTTAATAGTATAGATGATATACTGTTAAATAAGGAACAGTGATATCCAATATTATTAGGGCTACAGTATAACTTAATCACTCCAAAATTTATTATAACTCTACACCGTACTAAAAATGGACATTTATATATAAAAATATCGTGAGTAATAATCAGTACCTGATTATTGAACCTATTTTAACTAACTAACCTGTAGTATATTTTGCCCTCTAAATAAAGTTTATGTATTTATTTTGTCTATTGACATCAATATGTTATTAACATTCTTTCACAGAATAATTATATATATCAGATTTTTTATCAAAACCCATGTTTTTGACATTTTCGCATCAAACTTCCAGAATTTCTTTTTACGAATGAAACTTTATCATAACTTGAAGGTTAACCTGCATATATATATGGGACATTATCCTGTATTGTACAAAAGTCCGTAAGATCATTTTTCGAATTTTTGAGTTTATTAGTGCTCTGACACGCACTGAGTTATTCAAGTGAGTGTTGAGCGCTTATTTTAGGATTTTAAAATGAAAAAATAATTTCAGATATATAATATATATATATTTTTCTTGTTTTATGGGTCAGTCCAAGTTGAGATGAATATTATTTTATAGGGTCACATTAGATATATATAATCGTATAGAAGAGTAATATTGATCACATTTATTTATACTTAATAATTTTTTGTTTTATGCAATTAGCTTTGGATTTGTTCTTTGGAACAAATTTTCAAAAAAAAAATTTTTTTTTGGAAATTATTTTATTAAAAAATTTTTCATTTTGTAGTATATATACATAAAATAATAAATTAATCTAAAGTAAAAATAAAATATTAGCAATCTCTCTCAGTTTGATACATAGCCCCTATATAAGAAAATATTGAGATGATTGATCAGTAATAATGAGTAGAAAATTTTATATATATAATATTTATATATATATATAATAATACTATAAATAATATATATATCAGTAATTTTTTCAACTTTTCACAGAGAAAATTCATAACGTTTGAAAAAAGTTATGTAAATTATTTATGAGAGTGGCTCATGGTGTATTTTTGGTTCTAAACATTGTGTGCTCGTAGATCACACAATCTCGAGAATATGATATATCAACAGTGTGAATACACCAAGTACACGAGACGCAAAATCTAACTTATATCTATATTACTTATGTCTTCTATACTCGCTCTCTTCCTGTATACTCACAGATTCTTCTATGCAGATATGGTTTTTTTCTATATGTTATAAGTAATATTTGATCCCACAAATTTTCTATTCCTTTATTTGCAAGAAACACTTCAGCCTTTGTGTTTCTACTAATAACACATAACCTCACAAACTAATACACTTATACAGGCATCACATCGAAACAGATTATCTAAGTGAAAATACTTGGACTCGCGACAAATTCATCCTCCGACCTAGACAATATAAAGGTACCTCTTGCCTACACAACTAGTCATCATATTAACACCACTCTACTCTTCGCTTATGAACAGGAAAAAAAATCTAATTCAATTTGCTGAGTACCAATTCTCCTTATAATATACTCCCTTCCCCACATAATAAGTATGAGGGGTGTACTAAAATAGTCGGGCAACGCTGAGCACAAGCACTATCTACATAAACACATACGCATATAGATAGGTAACACTTATATCGTGACTTTGTAAGATAAATCGCGCACCTCCTCAATTCACTATGCAAATACGTTTCAATTGATTTACAGTCATTTCAAATAAATTCTGGCGCACGCTTATAGATATCCGGAAATAATCAATCAAAACTCACGGAGGCTCTTTTGGGAAAAAATGAACATTACCGTTTTCTCCTGGAATCATTAAGCAACTGCCAGTAATATCTACGATCCTATACACGACTAAGAACACCGATACGAATCGTTTTTTAGAGGGCAAACTATATTTTCAAACTCACGATTGCGCTGTTTATATGAGGCTCAAAAATTTGGCTGTCATCTATATACCGCATAATGTCCACCAACTTGCTTTATTCGCACGCGCGGTAGAAATATTATCCGTAGGTTCTCAATCTCTCTGCACACCTATACACAAAAACTAACGTTATTGCACTCGAACACCTTTAAACGAATAAATATCACATCTTATTCATATATCTTTTAATGATAAAATTAGTTGTTTGCCATGTTAATTATTCGAGATAAGTTAAGAGATGAGAGTTTTCTTTGTTCACAATCAACCTTCTCTCACAAGTACTTAGCTTTTAAATTTATTAAAAACAGTCAGCTCTCAAGCGAAAAGCTAAAGCAATCTAATATACACTCCTAATTATTTATAGCAATTATTATAACTAAGGTAGTAACTCAGAGACAATTTCTCAGCTCTTATATTTATTACTCATTACTTAAGGCTACCTTTATATCGCGCTTCCTTCCTAGATAGAGCTATCTTATTTCCTATGTTAATATGTTACTCATTCATTATACCTCTTCCAACGTTATTTACCTACTTCACTTGTTTATATTATCATACCCTAAAGTATGCACGCTTTTATTGGTAATTATATTATCTTATTATTTACCTAATAATTATAATATTAATTCAAGGCATCTTTCTTTCAGAAGTCCTTCCATCATTTGGCTTTTATGTACATTCAACCCGCTTCTTTTTTTAACCTTTAAATAATACCGCTTTCACACCATCAACCTTCTTCATTCACCAATTTCCACATGTTAACTAATTCTCATTACTTCTCATACTGTATTATAGCTAACTATTATAATACATATCCACTTCCATTTGCACTACTAACTCAAATTGTACTTCCTTCATGTTGCTCAGCCATGATATATTGTTTACTCAGTTATCTATAACTTGTATATCACTAATATTATCAATATCCCGTTTAACTATAAGCTAGACACATACTATATAATACTTATCCTTAATTGTTCCTTAGTCTACACCTTATGAACTTCTCACTCTTAATATTTACCTTAAGCTATACCTTTCGTTAGATATCTACCTTCCTTTCCATGCCAAGTACTAACCCACTAAATAGTTAATTTAATTACATAGATAACAACATATAGATGATTATACCGATTCATAAATCCCATTCTTGAACCCCTAAACTGATTTACATGCCAACACATACTTGCGAGACAGTCTTCGCTTCGCTTTCCAACTAGGGAGACCACGTTTTAAATATTCCTAAATATCGATGCTCATTCATTATTTCATAATCACATTTGATACCATCTCTAACCTCCACCAACTGTATGTAATTATATATATATACTTATGGAATATATACTCTTAGTTGATTAAAAGAAGAAAGTAATATACTTACACACATACCTCTCTCTATTCACAGAAATCAAATATCACCTTTATCCTTACTGCATATATATCTTACATTTTCTCTATACACTCTCACGCCACATCACCAAAACCTAAACTATACTGTTTATATACCATTCATATATATAAGTACTTATTTTTGAGATATCACTCTATCCAACTCAATTCAGGTTCACCTACCACATAAATACTATCATCTGAAAGCTCCATACTCACCCCTATTACTACAGAAACATCATTCCACAGTATTATCCCAAAATAAATTCTGATTGAACACTCTATTATCATCTCAACGTTTTCCCTCAGATGGACCATAAATCACAACCACACATACACTGACCTTTTCAAACTTAAATTTAACCATTTTTGAATAATAAGACTCACACACTCAAAGTCTACCAATAGCTTCGTATCAACAGGTCAACTATATCAAAATTGCAACTACCTTCTTCTTACCTCTCTCATTCATTTCCACACCTAGTATAATAGCACAACCACCAGAATATTGCACATATAATCGTGCACGACGCACTAGAACACATTTTATTGGTATTACATATATTGCATTTTACATATTTAGTCATATATTGTATTACAAGGACTACTTTATGTGATAGAAATATCATAAAAATAGAGTCTTAATGCACGAACTCGCTCTATTTTACTATACTGCAATTCGATTCGGAGGACAAATTCACAATATTCATACGCATCCTCTTGTCACATCATCTTGACTACATACATATAATAATTGTATATTATTCTACTTTGGGCTTGTCACAGGTCAAATTCCTATATCTAACGTCACCTAACGGATTCGGATAACTGAGATATAAGAATACTGCCAGATAGCAATAGATTAGCTCGCTAATACACGAGATTGCGTTATAGTTGCACACTCACGAATCCATTTCACGCAGCAGGCCGCTCCGATTGTCATACTCCTGTCATCGTGTCTCACACAGAAAGATAACGATGGTAGTTGAAAGCAAGAGGGTACGCTCTGAATCTCGCTATACTATCCAGCAGACGTGCCTACAGAGGAACCCTATAGCTTCGGTCTCACTACTACATGGTGGTGCGCACAGGACATACGATTGGTGGCCCGAATGACGATTCTGTTGTCATTCACTCAAACGCACCCTATTTCGTCACGACGTGAAAGAAAGGTTCTGTCTCCTTTAAGACTTGGGAAGCAAGAAGATCTTTTAGTTCTTCACGTACTCTCAGTTTCTTGTCCTCTCCAAATTTTTGTAACAAAGTTCTAGCTCTTCTTTCATGCCTTCTAAGTGGTAAAAACTCTAAAATGAAGCTGCTGTTCCTTTAACTCATCGATTGTTATGAGTAGCCTGTGGAAAGGGTTTAGATTTGTTAATGCATAAGCAGGTGTAAATTTTCAGATAAATGAGTAGAATAACACACGGATGTATAGTAGACCTAAAGAGGAAGGAAGTATGAGTGGGAAATTCTCGAGAGGAGTAACAGAGAGATTAGTGATAAGGATATTCGTCTTAGCCAAAGACACGGCGCCAGTGGAGAATTAGAGTAAGAGGCTTGGAGAAAGAGTAATGAGCTGTGGCGGAGCTTGGTAATATGATGGCGCACATTACAACAATGCATCGAGATTATAGCATAACTACAATAACTATCACAGTACCCAGTGCGGCGCTTGGGCGCGCGGGAAGGGTTCGACGACTATTAGAAGTATCACGCGCTCTATCTTCTGACCATCTGGTTCTTCCACTACGAGGTCTCTATGTCTATATTGCCTGTCAGAGATATCATATGAACGATTAGACTCCCTAACTCCCTAACCAATTATGTCCAAGATAAGCCTTCAGGAATACATCGCACCCTTGTGCTGCGACGGGTATATTTGAGAATACGAAATTCAAGAGTTTTGATATTGGTAGAGCACATATTACTCACAACACTGGCTCTAACATCGCAGAGTTAACTTCGCGAGATTCAATATCTATATGACTCATAGATGCTAATAGACGATTTACATTCCTAGCTGAATGCAACTGATAAAGCGCTTTTTCCTGTGTAGCGGTATCTTACCCTTCAATTTGAGGAAATGGTTATTTATCTAAATGTATATGTACATCATATTACGTTACCAAAGGGCTCTCATTAAATCACTTCCTTGTAATGTCCACTCACTTTAGTGTTGTATATATATATATATATATATATATATTTAATATATTTTTATATATATTATAGTATATATATAATAATATATATATATATATTAAATATTATTATAATATATATATATTAATATATATATTATATATATATATATTATATGTATAATATATATATATGTTCAGCCTTTAGAAGAGGCCACAATCCATATCTAAAAACTACAACAGCTATACCGGGCAAAGGAATACATTGTTGGAATGTTGGTAAAATTTTTTTAGTTTAAGAGAAAAAAAAGTAATATCTAAAAAACTAGCAATAGCTACGGGAAAGAGAATACAATTTTTATGAATCCTGGTAAAAATTATAGTTAGGAAAATTGTAAAAAAAAAAAAATTTTTTTTATAATTCATGTTAATAATTATAGTAATATGAGGAGAAGCCTACTTAAGACCTTTAATACGAGTAGCTTTCGATAAGTAAATATGTACTTTATAGTATATGTTAAATTTTATTTAACTAAGAACGCCGCCAGGGTATACCGACCGTATAGGCAAGGAGTCCGAGGTCTTCGGCCTTTCGGGGAAACTACGGGGTATGGACATAAATCCCCCCTCGGGGAGGGTCCTCCGGAACCTACCCGCTCTTTTGGTTATTTGGGTGTCCCGTTCGGGGGTTCCTCCGCCCTCCCTTACGGGGTATGGAAAACGTCCCGCCCCTGTGTTCCCCGTGTCGGCTCGAGCCCCTACATTGCCAGTGTAAATACCTTTACAAATAATATATATATAATATTATATATATAATATATAATAATATATATATATATATATATATTATATATATATATTATATATATATAAATATAATAATTATATATACTACCTTTCCCCCGCCGGCTCGAGTTTGGTAAAAAATAAGGATTTTTTTTTTTCAATTTGACATGCTTTGTAACAACAAATTTTTAAAAGATTTACAAGAGGAAACCAAAAAAGCAGCTATTGCAGTTTTTTTAGATATTTTTTTTCACATTTTCCTCACTTAAATATTTACCAGGATTCCAAAAAAATATATTCCTGCACCCTGATGCCATTGTTATTGTTTGATTCTGCGAAGTGTGGCTCTTCGTAGATTCTAGAGGTTTTGGACCTATATATATAATATGATAGTAGTATATATAGTATATATATTATATATAGTATATGTATATATATATTATTATTAATATATATATATATAATAATATATATATATATATATATTAATGATATATATATTATATAAATAATTATAATATATATGATTTATGCAACAGTGTTCGACACTTTAAAGTAACAAGATCCTTGATCTAGTATAGCGAATTAACGATACTACCAATTTTAACTGAACGTTAAAAGAGTATAGAAAATTACACAAACTGACATTCCTTTTGATAAATTATAGCTTGTTCCCTTTAGTACGTAGGGAAATGAAACCATATGATGTAAGGCTGTACTCCAAAACTCTCTGTATCGCACAAGAAATAAACACTTCTAGGGGGGCAGCTGCACCCCCTGCCTACGCCCATATATAATATATATATGATATTATATTATATATTTAATATATATATTATAATATATAGTATATATATATTATATATATATTATAATAGTATATATATATATAAATATATATATATATATATATATATATATGTGATGGTGATACTTTATGAATTTTTTGCCGATGACGATGACAATGACGATTAGGCGAAATTTGGCGATGACGATGACGATGACGAATGACGATTAATTGATAAAAAACTATTTTTAAAATTTTCTCAATCTCTCTCTCTCTCTCTCTCTCTATAATATATATTATAAATATGATATATATAATATATATATATATATATATATATAATATATATTAGTATATAATTAATTATAATATATATAATAATTTATATATATATAATATATATATTTATTATATATTAATATTATATATATAATATATATATATATATATATACAGGGTGTTTTTACGAAATTGGGGGACAAATTTGGAGGATATTATCTTGGTACCATTACAAGTGTGTTTTGTCTTAAATTAAGTTACCTGTAAAGTTCTTCCATTTAGTAGGTAAATGAGTTAGAAAGTGTGCAAGGGGTATGATGTGAATATTGGTAGTTTTGTGTTCCATAGATGTGACGAGTTGGCTACGGAAACTCTGCCACGTAAAGTAGTAACCTATAGAACAGGTTATTGCTGTCTCTAATATTGGACACTGCTATAGGTTGCTTGAATAGGTACCACCTTATTAATAGAGATAAAGGAATGAATTAATAACTAGGAATGTATTTAGTTTATGATAAGTTATAACTGAGCAATATTACCTCGGGAAACTGATACACAAGCAAATAACAATAATAATACAATAATATGAAATAATAATAATGACTCCTATATATTACTAATAACAATTTTAATGCCTTAATAACAATAAATTATTTGATAAGTAATATTACTATGAATAATAGTAATAATAACGAAAGGTCTCAAAGCATAAAAATAATAAAAAAGATTTGTTAAATAAATATAATAATAATGAATAAATAATAATAATAATTAATAATAAATTAATTAATAATATGATACTAATACTAATAATAATATAATATAATAATAATAATAATATAATAAATAATAATAATAATAATAACAATAACAATAACAATAACAATAATAATAACATAATAATATAATAATAAATATAATAATATATATAAATAATAATAATGAGTAAATAATAATATAATTAATATAAATAATAATAATAATAATAATAATAATATAATAAATCAACACATGCCTTCAAGATCTTTAAATTGATATCATACACATCTTGCATCTTCTCCTTACTCAATTTACCTACTAAATGAGAAATCTATTATAGGTAACTTTATTTAAGACAAAAACACTTGTAATGGTACAAGATAATATCCTTTCAATTTATGTCTCCCTATTTCGGTAAAACACGTCATGGGTTCCATATATACTATAGTTAATGAAACATGATAAAAATACTATGTGTAAAGTGTATATATTATATGAGGAGTAAGATGTAATATGAACTGACAGTATAATTAGGATAGAAATAAAGATATTATTGAATGAATGAATATATTATTGAATTTGTTTCAGAATGAAGAGACAATTTAAGTGTATCAGTGTACCAGTGACACTCCCCCCTGTTAATATATACGAGCTGTAGACAGGGGGGGTCCAGGGGGTTCAACCTCCCCGAAATTATTTTAGTGATCAAAATTTTGCAATTCCTTAGTCTCATAATAATAAATAATAATAATAATAATAATAATAATATAATAATAATAATAATAATAATAATAATAACAATAACAATAACAATAACAATAATAATACTATATAATAATAATATAATAATATAAATAATTACTAAATAATAGTTAAATCAATGAAATGAAAAGTATTTATTATGGAAATGAAGGAGATGTTTGTGGTCCGTAAACGATTTCCTAATGTCAAGTGGCTGTTCCTCATATATATGTATAAAATATTTGAACCAGGGACTTAAATGTAAGGTTTCAAGTTTGCAGATGATAGCAAATTGGCCACCTCAATAAGGATTTAATGATGGATGTAATAAAGATTTAAAAGAATAAGGAGGAGAGCTGTATATCGTTGATGGTATGAAGCATGGTTCCATTCCTTTTCTTCAAGATAAATTTTTTCTTTCCTCATTCATATCTTCTATAAAACTACATCTTTCTTTCCTCATAATCCCTGGTTCGATCGTGCCCTATTCTTTGGCCATTCAAGGTTAGAGACAGTGCCTATCGGGTGTGTGGAAAAATTCTCGTCTCCTATCACTCTCGCTATTTTCATTCAGCTAAAAAATCGTAGCAGGGATACTCTTCGACGGAGCAAAGCTGGCTTTCACAAAGAGGAAAGTGCGGCTAACCTGCCCTTGGTTCTCCTACTGAAAAATCTTTTCAATCTCTGCAACTTCTGATATAAAATGCTGCGCTTTCCCTCCTCTTATTTGTCTGATCCATCTGTGTTGCTAATTCTCCAACGCGTGATAAGGGCGTAAGCTCGTTTCGGCCCCATAGGCGCTCGATAGGCGGTATTGATTGCTTCCGTTCTACATTCAATGAGTCTCAAATATATCTGAACGGGACTTTACTCACTGCCCTCAGTGTTGGAAGCTCTCACATGTCCAATCTTTGAAACCCTTCTCAACCTCACATTCTTAGATCATCTGGAAACTCACTCCGATAGCCAGTACGGCTCTCGCTGCACGAAGTCTACTGACGATATACATTCCTATCCAAAACCGATTTATGGTTTTTCGCTCTTAGCGAACTACGGGGAGACTTGGGTGGTGCGGCTTGACATATCCAAAGCATTTTGACCGAGTATGGCACGAGTCGCTCTTCTCCAAGCTCCCCTCCTTTGGTTTCCTCCTTCTCTTTGCTTACTTGAATATCTAGCTTCTTTCAAATGCTTCAATATCGGCCCTTGTTGTTTGAACTGGGGCGACTTTACTTCTTCTTTCTGGTCACAAAAGTGGTGTTCTCAGAGGTTCTGTCTTATCTCTACTTTATTCTACCTTTCATTTAATGATCTCTCACCTGCAGCTCTAAACTCTATCCACTCACATGCTGATGACTCGACCTTCATTCTTTAACTCATAATCAATTCTACTCCCACTTTTACTTCTGGAATTGCATCTCGTCTTAATCTTCTTTACGATTTTATTCTCGCTGATGGATTGAAAAATAGCTTTGTGAAATTCAATTCTTTAAACCCCAACTTTTAAATCTCCTTCTCCAAAAATACCTTCTAACCTTTCCTGTCTCTTTTCGACGGTTCTGTCGTCTCTCCTGTTAACAATGTAAACATCCTTGGCCTTAACTGAACAAAAATATCTTTGGAAACCTCACATCCACAATGGTTGCTAGTGGCGGCCTCAAATAACTGGAAGTTCTCTTTTTAGACTGTGAGAATTTCCTCCTTTTCTCAGATGCTCCGCTAAACAAAGGTCTCATTCGCCCATGGTATGAGTACTGCTCTCATATCTGGGGGGGGGCCTCTGGTTCACCCGGCTTTGGATAGGGTCGAGTCCAAGGCCAAAAGGCTTATAAACTTTTCAGTTCACTTGACCCTCTATCTTTGCAGCAGGCGATGTTGGTGCTTTAATCTCTATCCTAATAGGTACCAAAACAGAAGAGTACCTTGCAGCGGCAGTGCCTGCGAGGGGAACTTATCACTGCGTACCACCTAACCTTTACAGACGCCTTCGTAGCACCAATAGGTGCCTGTATCTTCGCAGCGAAGTATTGTGTTGACATTGGTAACTCCAGGCTAGTTTTGCGTGGTGCTTCCTTCTTTCCACCAACCTCTAGTCTTTGTGAGAATTCTCTTCCATCTTCTGTATTTCCCCCTACTGAATTTAATTCCCCTGCACTTCTAAAGTCCTGCGTCTGGTGCTCATATGCGTATTTGCGCTAGATAGGTGAAACTTTTGAGAGTAATTACACCACGCCTTCTCTTGATAGAGGCTCTGCCCCGTGAGTGGTGTGACAACTGTAAAAAAAATCCTTGCAATGGGCCAGATATGTGGGCAAATGAACTGAATCTCCATTCCCCCCATCCAAAACACAATTCAGATTATCCCAGAAATCGTACTCTTGTTCAAAACAGTTACCTCAGATGGATCATTCATGTTCGCAACCACTGCAAATTTGAGTTTTTCAAAACTTAAAGTTAACCTTACGGACCTTCTAGTGACTACACCACAGCAAAATCTACCATGCTCTCTACACGACAACTCACTCATCAGAATTGCAAAGCCTTTCTATCCGCCTCTCATTCCTTTCCACAGCAAACACATTTCACATAACACCACATCCACTCATTTTTCACCGTTTTTCCTTTCATCTTTGTTTCAGTCACCACGAGCAAATCATAATTTGCCCTTTCTAAATACATCGATCACCTCTCTCCTCATCTCCTCTACATTTATTCCTCTGACATTTCATATACAGATACCATTCATTACATTTTCGCCCCATACTAACCGCAAAAGTAACGGAATTCTGTCCTGGGCAATGAGGACAATGTAGATCAACGAAAACCTTTCCAGTTATCCTGGGCTTAACAAAACCATCGCTATTATTATTAACTGCTCTTTCACCATCGGATCTTATTGTAATCTGAACTCCTCCTGGGCTTCTTTCGCGATGACGTTCATATGGTTCCTCGAGTTCCTCTTCGTCAGGAGGTAGAACCTTTTCCTCTTCAATTTCCTCATGAATAGTACTGTCTTCAGTCGAAGCATCTTCCAGAGTGATCTCTCTACTCTTTACTCTTCCAACTCTTAATTCTTTCACTTCTCTTTCTTATTCTCTCTCTCACTTGGTTCTCGCACTCTAGTTCGGTTACACTTAACTTTTTCTTGAACACTCGCGCTTTATTACTCTCTTCTTAACCGCGCTTCTAGGAACGAGAGTTTACTACGATCTCTTCCTAGGGTTTAACGTTGCGGACTTTTATTCTTCTTAAGTATGAAGTGGATGACGATCGCATTGTGTAAATTGTTACATTGAATTTTATATGTATTTTGGTTCTTCAGGGGTGATCTTGTTTGAGATTTTGCTTCGCACTACTTTCTTTTCTTATGTAATGATAAAATCACATTTAGTAAATCTAATAATTACAATTATATTAATAATTGTCTTTGGTAGACGGTAGATATAATTAATAATAAGAACATTAAATATATTATATAGTAATGAAAGATTAATAGTATATAAAAAAAAAGTGTTGTAAAAGCATTTTTATATTATAATCATTTTCATATTATTAGTTTAAGTTATAACTTCATATCTTATCTCTTTAATACCTACTCAGAAAAGTAGATAATCTATTGATATATATATATAGTTATATCTTATATTACTCTTCTATTCGTCGGTCTATTACAATTAATGTCAAAGACTATTAATTAAAAAAAAAAATTTAAAAGCATTTTTAAAAAAAATGTTCTAAAAGATCTTCAAATATTATAATCATGCAAAAAAAATTATATCCTTGGAAACTCTGGAAAAGCTGATGGAATAAATGGTCATATCCAAAATTTGCCTCAGTTCTTGTTCTTGTTGTTAAAGAGATTCTTGAAGTTTCTGTTTTATCCTGTAAAAAGTTAAGCCCAAAAAAATAATTCTCTGCAATTCAGCAGTTCCTAAGCACTTTTTAAGCTGGAGTATCCAATAATATAGGGCATCTGCACGAGGGGAAAACGGGAATCATTCCCTTTTTTTTCTGCTCAAAGTTAAAAGCTTGGTCCTCCATAATTAATGGTTAATAATTGTTTAACATTTAAATCATTGTTTCATCTTTTTTTTTCCACTTCAAATCCATACTACAGAGGACAATAATATTAATCTTTATCCTTCATATGATTGAGATTGGAAAGGTATACATCAAAGAGACCTTTAATGCCATACTCATTAAAAATCAATTCATTTTACTTTTCAATTAATTCAAAAATTTTGAGGTACAAGTCTTCAAAATGATAATTTTGACCCAATACATACAAGTAAATATCAGAAATCCAACTTTACCATTGTGAGATCTGAATTAATACCATGTACTGAAGAGGAGCAATTTATCCACATTAAAAATGAATGTTGTAATGCCTAAAAATCAAACTCAAATATGTTCTTATCCATTACATATATATTTTTTTTAAATATAGATTTTTGGTAGATAATCAACAGTGTGTATATTTTTGGACTGTCAATGATTTACATTGTATTGAAAGACTATTAGGAAACATTCGATTCTCTAAACTGAGTAATAAGGCAATCACTAAGTTTTTGGTTCTATGTAGTTAGTAATAGCTTCAATGTTAGGTCTTCAAAGATGGGCTACGTCTTCTGCTCCTCCCTCCGTCACTCCGTCGCATTCTTAGAATACCCGTTTCGGCTCCAAAAGAACTTTATTTTATAGTAATCATTGTTTATTGCTTTATCTCCGGCTCCACCAAAAAAATTCTATAGCCAAAAAGTTTTTGAGACTCAACTTCTATTTTATATTAAGAAATGTTTTTAATTTTGTTATATAAAATGATTCCTTCTCTTTTTTTTTTTTGTTAGCTATCAAGATACTTTACCTTTCATGCACTTACTTGTCTTTGCTCTTTTAGAATTAATCTACATATATTTCTTACCTATATCAATATATAGAGTGGTTAAAAGAAGTCTCGACCTTTTCTCGTATAAAATAACTCTAATATATAAAAATAATACAATACGGCATGGATTATGCTTCAATAATGTTTTCACATCATGCAGAAAAGCTACGGCCTCCAACTATACTATGTGTCCAAAGTTAGCTAAATATTTTAGAATGTTTCAAATTACTATTATTATCATAGCAATTTTTTTGGCTTTATAACGATGATAGATTTTACCTCTGTTGTTTTTGTGGTGGTCCATCTCTATGGTCTTTTGTGTGGTGACCAATTACATCATCATCCTCATCATATGATCTCTTTGTTGGGGCTTCAAATTTATCTTTGGAGCTCTTCCTCTTTGATATGTGTTCCGGAAATCTTTCCTTATCGTAATGACCAGAAGCTGAGGAGCTTCTCTCTCTTTTGTGTGAAAATTTTTCTCCAGAAAGCGAGGAAGAGTGATGTTGAGAAAAGGATCTTGATATGGATGATGGCTCCTTGAAAGTACGTGCTGTATCCTGAAGAGAGTTACAGGTTGTCCTTATTTAGGTAAAAAAGTTACCACTTATCAGTTATTAGAGGGCTAACACAATAATACACTTTTTGTTTAGTGGTAATTTCCTATTCTTCTTTACAGTTTAATTAAATGATTAACAGCATTTACCAATCAATTTAAATTTACAATAATATATTTCTCCCTAAAGGGAATGTTTTGATTTTTGTCTGTGATTAGTAGCTGAAAAGCCCAATGTTGCAAATCTGCAACATCCTTAATTTTCATCAGATCTGCATCAAATAAAGTAAAATGCAGCTTATTTTGAGCTCTAAAACGTCGATTTGGGTATTTTCCCTGTGTTATTGATTTCCTTTGTATTTTCATTTGAAGAAAAACAATGTTTCAGACATTTTTGAAATCAAGTCTTACAATTTTTGCTCAAATGACTTGAAATTTGAACTATCAAAGATGACTTTATTGTTACAAAAAAGTTGCGGTTTTTCATATCAACCACCAAAACTAACACATCCCTCAACATATAGGAGAACTACTTTATTTTTAATACTTCATCAGTTATGAAGAATGCATAGGGAATATATAATAATTAATAGATTATGACAGGATGTTTCGTTTTTTTGAGTTTTATATATTTGTATATATGTGGTTTTAAGTCTGTTCCACTCTTGTAATCACTATAGTATAAGGCTGTATACACTAAGTCATATACGCAGAATTCTGTTTTTTTTATAAAATTTTTTTTGTGTTTATGAACAATTTCCAACTCTTATAAAAACATTAAATTTTTTGGTATATTATCCAAAAAGTTATCTGAATAAAAAAAAAAGGTGCATTTCCCACAATTATACACGACCTGAAAATTTCATATTGATATGATAAACAGAAAGAAAGTTGCTGCAATTTTTTCACATAAAAATTGAAAAAAAAAAAAAAAAAAAAATTATGAAAGGTGAAGAATTGGTGTAAAATAAAAAAATTTTCTTGTTTTACAAATATATATATATCAAAATATGTATAAAACTCTCACGGTGCATGATAAATGTAGAGATTGATACCAATATTTTTTTATTAACCTAATTTTTTTTTGTAAGAAAACTTTCTTCCATGCCTAGAGGGAATATAGCTGAAATATACTACCAAAAAAATGATTATATTAAAAAGATGTATCTCCCTAAATTATAAGCATATGATCTTGATTTAGCTGAGGGAATATTGATCCAATCAATTTTTCTATAAAATGGATTGGATCATGAGAATATGAAAGAAAGATATCTTGCAATGTTTGTAAGGAGAACACATGAATAGCTGTATTGTCAAGAAATAAAGTAGTTTTGACTAATATTTGTAGGTTTGAAAGGAGGGTCGGTTTTTGCTCGTATTCTCCTCATGGCACTATAGTGAAATTTCCAACAAAATTTTCACGAGGTTGTTTTGAAAAATTGTTGGACTCGATCTCAAAAATGCCAGGAAAATTGGTTTTTTCTTCAAATGAAAAATACAAAGCAGACCAGTGAGACTGAGAGGCTTGGCCTTTAGGAAAAGATACAGTAAGCCCAAAATCGACGCAGTTTTGAGCGCTGCTGCTAGAAGACAAAGGCTTGCAACCTTCTTTTCATTTGGGTGCAACTCCTAGACCACAAATAAACAGAATTCATAGCGCACAAGTAGTACACTGCATCTATCAGACCATCTCATCCGAGTAATGATAACCTTATACTTCTCAAAACTGTCATCCCCCAGGGGTATAAAGTGGATTTTTCTGGATAAAGACAAGACAAAAACTGCACTACTGCATTCTTGCCTCTCAGGTCAATCTTAGGCGTTAAAGATGAACGGATAAGGGAGATTATTATAGGATGAGAGTATAGGTCATAGAGTTTATTATCATAGTCAAGTATATTCAAATCTAACTAAAATTTTGAAGGGCTTTTAAAAGATGCGAGGCTTCTAAACTGTAAAAGCTGAATTAGCAATTTAATAAGACTCAAGTTGTATGGAGGTCAACTCGGTAAAATAATATATCAAATAGAGTCATCGCAGATTTCTTATTAGTGAGTATATAGGATCTTTAAACAGAAGACTCATTGGTACATAATATCTACGAATAATGAAAAAAAGACTATAAAAGTGAATAACCATACTTGTGTCAACAAATAATCGAGTCACTTCAGCTTTTTACTCCTACGATACATGTGATATCATCTATACGATCAACTGGATTCCCTAGTAGTCGAGGACAATAATATATCAATTCATAATCAAGAATGTCCAAATAACTAAGTAAGGTATAAGATTAATGAGATCCAATGATAATTAGAGTAATATAATAATAGAGAATGACTCTGTTGTATAATATATATGAGAAATGAGAGTATATTTGTCTTAAATTGAGAATAAATTGTTCTGTAGTAGTATATCGTTTTTAGTGGTTTTGTTTCTACAATACATTTCTGCTCTCTTATTATTTGCAAAACTAACTAATGTCCAGTCTCCAAATAAACAGGTTAATATAATATATATATATTTATATATGATAAATATATATATATATATATAGTATATATATATATATATACCAGGGTTATCACCATATAGTGATTTAGGTAAGGGTGAGATATAGTATAATATGATTTAAAGTTTTGTGATTACTTTTAGAGAACCACCTTTTTACACTCAAAGTAGGTGGGGGATTTTTCGATTGTTGAATTAATGACGAGTTTGCACCAAAAAAAAGAGTCACGTGTTCATTGAAAATATTCAAATTCCATGTTTTGGGTTGGCGAGGTTTTTGGGTATGAAACATAACTCGTGCTACGCATGTTGTGTGAGGTGAGGCATAGCTAATATTGATATGAGTTTTATTCTCATACAGAGTCGGGTTGCAGTATGGTAATTTCAATATAGCGCTCTCATTGTTCTTTAGTATTTTTCCATTCTTGCCTAGGCTATGACGCGCGCTATCACGATATAGTTATTTTTGATATTAAGTAATACCAGATTCTGTGTATAATCTTGGCAAAATCGTTATTTGTTTAACTTAGAACTTATAATGGGGTCTTAAACTAGATATTATTAAACGCATTTAAATAATAATTATCAGTAGATGAGTATTAAATATTATATATGAGAGAGGAGGTTTATATTGGCAGCTAAGCTTATTTTTATTATGATCCTTATTCTTAACCTGGGAATTATTTGATAAAAGGAATATAGAAAAACATATGATTTTTAATGAAAAATATAATTAAATATTGTCGTCTTCAGAAATCACTGTTTAAGTTCATAGAGTATAAACAAAGCATCTCTTAAAGTATGTGTATATATTATATAATATATATATATATATTAGTAATTAAATATTTATATATATAGTATATATGTAATTACTATATATATTTAGGATATACTAGGAATATATATATTGATATATGTGATATATATATATAACTATACATGTATATATATATATTATATAATATATACTATTATATATATTATGTATATATATATTATTATATTGTATATATAGTATATGGAATATTATAATATATATTATATTATATATATTATTGTTATTATTATATGATAATAGTGTATTTTGACTTTATGTTACCTTCATTTATTGATCGACATTTTTGTTAGACAGTTCATATGAAAGTGAACTTTACTATGTTTAGGAAAATCGATTATTTAGATCTTTTTAATCATGAATTTTTCTACGAGATGTTTTTTATTCCTAGTTGTGATAATGTATCTCTTCCCTTCTGCATGAGTATGTTTCCCTTCTGCTTAGCAGAGTTATTGAGCTCTCTCCCTTGCAGAATATGAATCTCTTCCACGTCCAGAGTATGATTCACTCCCTCTAGAGGAATAGGATTCCCTCCCTCTAACAGGATAGGGTTCTCTTCCTCTGCTAGAATCTTTACCTCTTCCTGAATAGACTTCTCTACCCCTAGTTGAATAAGATTCCCTACCTCTTGATGAAAAACCATCTCCTCTGCCTCTTGGTGCAAAAGAGCCTCTTGAAGAATAGGAATCCCTGCTTCCCCTTGGATATCCATATGAACCTCTGGAAGGATAAGATTCTCTAATGGGTTTTGAGCTCCTCATTTGGAAAGATTCTCTGCTACCTCTGGATGACCCAAAAGATCCTCTGCCTCCTCTCGATGATGAACCATAAGATCCTCTTCCAGACATAGATCCTCTGGTACTATTACCTGTAAAAGAATCTCTACCACCTCTAGATAAATATGGATCTCTGCTTTTAGGCTCAAAAGGCTCATCCCTTGTGCTTCTGCCATAGGATTCCTTTAGTACTTTTCTTCTGATAATTTTCTCTACTTTTTTTTTCATTGGTGATAATGCTTTCGCTTTCATTGTCTATTTCTCGTCTATCTTCTATACCTCTCTTATTTGGTTTTATAATATTTTCTTGTGTTTTTCTTCAATAAGGTGGGCCTCTAGCATGGAAGTAGAAACTTTTTTGCCGTTTGCTTAGGCATTCATACATTAGAATTTTGTGAAAGTACTGTGAGCATGCTTATATTTTGACTATTTTCCTTTAGATCTTGCTGTTATAACAAAAGCAAATCTCACTGCCAATAAATCTCTTGTAAAATTAATAAAAGTGTGAGATTATTATAAGATAGATTATATTAATTAACTTGTAAGCTTTTGTTAAAAAAAAAACTACCAAAATAGAAAATATTAGTGACACTTTATTTACACGATAATAAGTGAAAAGAGGTTTGCAAACATTGCTATTGCGTTTAACTATATATATTGACCAAATATAGATAGTATGCTAGTTATTATTTTATTGGGATATAATGAATAAGAAATCATTGTCTTAGTAATCTATTTTATTATTATTTATTTATTTATTATATAGTACTATTAGTATATATATTTTTATTATTATTTATATTTATTATATTATTTATTTGATATAGTAATATATATTACTATTTATAGTTGATATATATATTTTTATTATATTATATATATAATATTATTTATAATTTATATTTTATTTAATTAATAGGATACGGTATATATATATATATATATATATAGTATATATTATATTATAGTTTAGTTATATTTTAATATTTATGAGATTTTTATATTATGTAATGGATTTTATTATTTATATTTATTGTTTTTTTTTTATATATTTAGCTTTATATTATTATATATAATATTATATTAGTATTATATATATTATATAGTATATAAATATATATATATATATATATATCTCTACTTCTCTCCCCAAGAATTATGATCAATTCTCTATGTCTTTTTTATGCATGAATATAACTTAGAAAATGATAAATCAGATTAGGCTACTAGAATTTTCTTAAGAGACATTTGAAATAGTGGAAAGTTCGCAAGTAATACTGGTCGGACCGACTTTTAAAAAATCACTCTTCTCAGGCTCTTGCACGGAGGCAGGCCGCGTATTCAAGATTTGCGAAACTCACGCCTTACGCGGGTTGGTTTATAGTCATTAGGGCTCTCCGTTTAGACAGTCGCGCTGGAAGCAGGGCTTGCTAATCAGCGAGCCTAAATATTCCCTTTAGCGACCTTCCACTTGGTCCAGACCATAGCGAAATATCTTTCCTTGACATATTGACCTCAGGCTTATAGATATTTACACTCATCATATATTTATAATAAATTTATTATTATATGATATTGATATTTTATTTAGTATAATTTATTTAATTATATTATTTATTATAATATATTATAGGTTATATATAAATTATTATTTATAATTATTTATTTATTATAGCTATTATATATATGTATATATATTGATATTTTATATCATGAACCTAAGGCGTATCCCGGATAAATGAAATATATAAATTAAAGCGGAGCTAAGGAACATCTAAATAAAATAAAATATAATTTCTATAATCGTGGATCACATTATTTGAATGACTCATTATATTTTATTATGTGCGTTGGAGCACATTAGATGGCTGTTGAGAAGTTTGTTTAAAAATAGAAGTTCCGGTTTCTCGTCAGATTAACTTGGAACGTTTCCCACTTTCAAATGTTCTCTATATTCTATATATATGAAAATTATTCCACTAGGAGCGCCACTAAGTCTCGGATAGGATAATCATCTATAATCGTGCTAATGTATCTCTGATCTCGAAATAAGTTATAGAAGTTAATATCGATAGAAAAAAAGATAAGTAGAAATGATATCTACTAATATTGAGGGAGAGAAGGTGAGAGTGATAATATACAATGTTACTTTACATACTTTATGAGAGAAAGACAAGAGGGAATATGAAATAAGAGTAGGGTATTCATGGATGAACGTAACAGCTAAAAACTAAGTGGTTACAATAGTTATGAAATATTTTATTTTAAATAGTTTAATAACTATTGAAAAATAAATACTATACATAAGGGTCCTATATAGTACTAATGATGCCCTCTACCCTCTAAGGTCAATGTGCAGGATTTTATTTACAGTATTAATTAATTTCACAATAATTCTAAATAAACATACTTTGTAAATGTCGTTATCAATAAGTACTATAGCGGATTTTGGAAAATCGTCAGTATACAGTTCCAAAGCTGTTTATCAGCCTTATTAAAGTAAATAATAGTAATGAAATAAAGTATAACTAAGTTTTCCGTATTTTTCAAATGAGTATGATTATACAGTAATATTATATATATATATATTATAGGATATATGTACCTATAAGAGTTGGATGATATAGTTACATATACTAATAAAATTTATATATAACTAATATGATAATACCTATATAAGGTATATATATATTGGAATGCATTGCATTGTATACCCTATACTAGTCAGGAATAGATAGTAATTATAAAATAAATAGAAATTAGGTAAATTATATCTTTATGTATACTTATTTTTTCTCATCAGAAAAATAAATTTTAATATATTACTGTTGAATATTTTAAAGCTAAATATGTAATCTGTGTGAGTTATCTTATATATTATTTTATGAATTATATCATTTTAATGAAAATCATGCTCCACTCTATTCATATTTATACTAGCCTGATAAGATGAGTACAGAGTTTTTTGATTCTTGCGCCATAGTGTGTTTCAAGTTAGAATCAGTTCAAATGTTGTTGCAAAAATCGTAGTGTCACCGTTGTACGTTTCTGTGAAAATTTGAGTGTCAACTAATACTTTCTTCTATTGTAGATAGAGTATTTTTATGTATAAAGGCTTTTAAGATAGAATTAAATATTTTAAATTAGTTTTATCTCTGTTTAAATATCTCTACAGGCTTTATATATTATTTTACAGAGATGGCTCTATAGATCACTTGTAATGGAGAGATGACTTATTTAGAAATGTGATATGATCATTAATAATTGGGAGACAACTGTCTTTGATCTCATAAAGAGTTGATAATCACGTACAATGTACTTACACTATAGGTTCATAGAAGCGAGATGATTCGTCTGGTTTATTACGCTATTTTCTGATCTACGACGCTACATCACCTATTTTGATAGAAACATACTAGAGTTATATAATTATAGCAACGCAGTTAAAGATATAGTTGGTATATGAGGTTAGGGCCTGTTCTATTGTGTTGTGAAGAGCGCGATGTATGTTAATGCAGCACGAGAAGAATGTGAAAGTTTATTCCCACCAAGTTGAAATCAATAAGTATGAATGATATTATCTTCTAGTATTGGTGTACTTATATGGAGTATTCCATAGGCAGAAGCACAAGATAGCCTTGTGGTTGGAAGACGTAGAAGCCACGAAGTACGGATACCATTTAAGTCAATCACAGAAAAATTGTAAATATATTGTTGTTAATTTTTATTAGTCACCCTTTATATAATCGTGTAGGTGTAGAGATTTCTGGTTAACCCTCTGGTGTAATCTTGTGTAAAGAGCGCATCACTGTCTGGACAGTGTGTCTTAATGGTTCTTAATACATAGTCAGTGAGAGGAGGAGTTGCATGTAGTGCTAGTTGACGTAGTTGCGGTTTTCCAAACTACCAAGAGGTAGCTACAAAGATTTGTGTTTCCTCTGAGATGATTGATGGGAAGCACTCAAACCCATTAGTATGAGACGTAACATCCTTCCAGAGGTTCATATGGATATCCAAGGGGAAGCAGGGATTCCTATTCTTCAAGAGGCTCTTTTGCACCAAGAGGCAGAGGAGATGGTTTTTCATCAAGAGGTAGGGAATCTTATTCAACTAGGGGTAGAGAAGTCTATTCAGGAAGAGGTAAAGATTCTAGCAGAGGAAGAGAACCCTATCCTGTTAGAGGGAGGGAATCCTATTCCTCTAGAGGGAGTGAATCATACTCTGGACGTGGAAGAGATTCATATTCTGCAAGGGGAAGAGAGTCATACTCTGCTAGAGGAAGGGAAACATACTCTGCGAGGGGAAGAGATACTTATCCATCTAGAGGAATGAAAACATCTGGTAGAGGTGGATTTCATGGATCTAAAAGAGTATCTAAATACGATGATTTTCCTTCAAACAGTAGTAGTTCAAGAACTTCATATGAAATGTCTAAGAAAATGTCATCAATAAATGAGGTAACTAATTCAAATATATATATTATATATAGTAGATATGTATGTATATATATAGTAGTTATGTGACAGATGGACATTATATAGTAGATAGTATATATATAGTATGGTAATATCTCTTATATCTACTATTATTTGATGTACATACTAATCCTATCAGCTATTACAGTATTTACTGGACATCCAGATGGCAGTGTGACTGAGGAGAGTGGGTGGTGGTGACCTGGTGAAGAACTTCGGTCGCCTGTCACTCATGGGTTGTACTTGCGTAAGGTATGATAGTATGAAGTTGTGAGTATGTAGCTTGTTAAGTCTAGGATTGGTTTATGGTACTACATATATGCCTTGTTTTTTTTATTATAGGGTAAGGAATATACTAATATCTAATATAGTAGTAGTATGTTGTATATAGTGGATATTAGTGCTAGTTTACATTTACTAGTGTTAGTGGAGGTGTAGTCATGCAAGAATATGATTATAGCATATACGTGTTATTAACTCACATGATTTATGGTTAGGTGATTCTTGATGACCCTCCAAATCATGTGGTGTGGGAATGATGCAAAATAAGTGGGCATAGAATGTTATTGTTATGATTCTCAAAGCTCATGTGGCTTGTCGGGTGAAGACTAGCGGAGGTTCTGACGAAATATTGAATAATCGCTGTTCACTCTCGAGCCTATCAGTTTGTTTTATTAAGTCTTTCATGTCTCATTAAGGGTAGTAAATAGCGTTCTGTCACTCTCTCTTATATATTATTAAATTTTAAATCCATCTACTGATTATAGTTATGTTGTTTATATAGTGTTCTTGTTTAAGACCCATTAAGTTGTAGGAGGTTAAATAAGTTTTTTTGGCGTAAGTATTATCCAGTAATCTTGTATACTTAACATAAAACGTTGTATACGTATGACACGCACTAATGGCTAGCTGAGTATTTTAATTTTATTTAGTCTCATTTTTTCAACTATATGTAAAAGGAATAGTAAATGAAAACGACGAATACGTTGCTTATAAATATTTTTATGCAGATTTTTTTTTATTAACAATCCTTTGGCTTATATGTAGTTGTTCATTACCAGTACATGAACTCAGATGTTTTATTGACATGAGTAATATTGATTGTTTTCTTTTGCTGAGTCTCTATCTTTATCACCTCTTCATTTCCATATAGTATATACTTATTTATATGTATGATATTTATATATCTTCATTTCTTATTATTACACTATCATATATAATATATATCTCTTTTATCTTACTCTCTTATGTTCGTTCACTCTCGTATATTATTCTTATTTCTCTATTATAATATATTTATTATTTTTTCGATATCTGTATTTTAGTATCTTATTCCTCTTTATGCTCCTCTTCGTGTGTTATTTTTTTGGTGGACTGGTAGATAGTCTCTATTTTTGAGATACAAATGCCCATGATAATTTTTAAAAATATCCTTCAAATTGTTGCGACTTTCATCGACTACAATATTTTTGTCTTTTAAATATTTGAAAAATTATATTCGCTTTTTAGTTCATATTTATTTTTGTATATTTAATCACCTGATCGTGTTCAGTGATACTTATTTTTTATCTTTTATTATATTTATATCAATTATGCTCCTTATTTATTCATTCTCATTTGTTAATATATTAAAGACCGTTTTTACCAACACTAAAAAACGCCTTGCTTCAACATTTATTTAATCATGTGATATTTCAACGAGAATGTATATGGCAAATTATGATTCACAATGGAATAGTAGCTCGTGTTCCATGTTGTTGGATACAGAGTATTTTTTTTTACTTCTTCGCATTTAATTACTTTACTTGTAATTATATTTATTAAATATTTATTTAAATGCTACATTTCAACTTCTTATACATAGTGTTATATTGACTCCATATTTATAATCTTTAATTTACTTTTATTTAATATGTTTACTCGCTTTTAAAAATTCTTAATTGTTTTAATACAGTTTTATATGTTAATGCATGCTGAGATTCATTTTAATAAATGACCCTTATCTAAAATATATTAATTATATTTGATAGTATTAATATATAATATAATTAATTAACAGTCTTATTTTTATTATTTTTTATAAGCTATTATAAGATATATTGCTTTCTGCTTTTATCCAGAAAATCAACTTTAATACTCACTAGCTGGGGGGGATGAAAGTTTTAGAGAGAGAGTATTTTACTATTGAAAGGATTCGGGAAAAATGCTTTTAGATAAATACTTTGGAGAGGCTTTCAAATTTCCTTTAATTTTCCGTCCTGATTTGCACCAAATTTAGAATGAGAGAGATAAGATGTTTGGTGACATTGACTCTTTTGATATATACAGCAGCTTTGAAACGTTTGTCATGTATAAAGTGGCGTTTCTTCCAGGAGGCTACTTAGGAGTCATCAGTGGGGCTAGCCAGCCTCCTGCCCCAGACTCCAACAGAACTCCCCTCCCCCAGTGACAATGCTAGGCGAGCACAACTCCGCTCTCCGGACTGGAGGAGAACCGTCGGTTAGTACAGAGCGAAGTAGAACCTGTCAGCGTGAGACCAGGTGTGCACACATTAAGGAAGGTCGCTTGAGAAAGGTTTCGACCACTCTGTACTCTTACGTGCAGGTGGTCCGCACCTGCAGTGAGAAAACGATGGGTACATGCGGCAACAGGAATGACGGAACAGAAGGTAGCGCCCCAGTAGAAGAAAACTTGATTTGAGATGGTTTGCTTGCTGATTTAAGGTTTGTGCCCACTCCATTGGCAACAACAGTCACTTCCAAGGGTCACCGATTGAGGAAGGTAAAGTCAGGTTGTCTTAGACCAACCCTTCAATAGAGGCGGGATGTTCGATGTTGAATGCGAGTTGAAGCGGTTTGTCGCTGATAGCGAAGGCTGCTGCAAAAGAGATTGCGTCGAACTTTCGCTCGGTAGGGGGCTCTCCTTTGCTTTATCTGTCTAGTCTATTGGTCCTAGTCTCAGTTTGTTATCTCAGACTCTTGAAGCATAGAAACAACTCAATTATCGTTCCTCGAGCTTCAATTGATAAGATTCAGAGTCTAATCAAATTTATTTCAAACAATTATGAAATTTGTTTTGGATAAATTTTTGAATATAATGTACACTAAATAATCAAACCTACAATTAAAACTCCTTCAATACTTACGTAATATAAGAGTAAGATAAACTTACTTTTCATAATTTATTTTTTTTTTTTGGTTGTGAATTTTTTTAATTCTCATCAATATTGAAATTTTCAGATCATATGTTAATTTATTAGAGGGAGATACATCTTTTTTAATTAAATTTATATCAATTTTTTATTTGGTATATTCAGCTTATATTCGTGATGCTGGAGGATATTTCGAAAGTTTTCTATACAATATAAAAAACATTTAGCTTAATTAACCGTTATTTACACCTCTGAAATGGTCAATCTTTTCCAATTTTACACATGATACGCTGGAGACGCTTTTTCATAGTGGTAGTAAGGCTTCGAACAGAAAATTTTTTGTGATTATCACTCAAATTATAGCTTTCATTGTATCACTCATGGTCTTTAATTTTTTTACTGTAGTTTTTTTTTTTGTATTTTTCAATTTCGGTTGTTTGTCTGGAAATTATTCATTGCAGTCAACTTTCCCTTGTATCTGTTTTACATGTTTACATATCAATATGAAATTTTCGGTCGTGTATAATTGTGGAAATTGCATTTTTTTTTATCTCACGAGATATACTTTTGTTTGGTGTCACCAGGGTACCCGCACAATAAGATATTTTTTAATAACCAGGTATTATTATATTAATTCATATTAAAAAATATAAAAAAAAAATTAATTGACTAACTTTTAATTAATTGATAATACTTATTCATAGTATGATCATTATATATATATATAATATAATAAAGGAATTGACAAAAAAAAGTTAAACAAAAAAAACATTTTTGAAAGTAGTTTTCCTATGCATGTTGAGGGATGTGTTTGTTTTGGTGGTTGATCATGAAAACCGTCAAACTTTTTTGTAACTAATAAACATCATCTTTGAATAGTTCAAATATAGTTTCTATAGATCACCTTTATTGAGACAAAAAATTGTAAAGACTTGAATTTCTTAAAAATTTTATGAACTTTTTTTTTTATTCAAATGAAAATATCACAATAAGGAGAGGAAAAATCATCTTTGACAGAGGGGAGAGGGAAATTTACCCAAATCGACGATTTTAGTGCTCGGTATTAGTCACAGTTTTTGGCACATTTCTCAAACTTTATTTAATGGGCAGATCTGAAATGCATTTAGTATTAAGTTTATTAGGGGGATGTTTGTCAAATATTAATTTTGCATTAATCACTCATATTATTTTGGTATTTAAGAAAGTGATTTTGGATATCTAATCCAGAATCTCAATAATAATTATTATTATTTTTCTCTCCAAAAGTTTCAAGTTTCACTTCAACATAAAGTAAAAGAAATTATTAATTATTTTATTTAGGAAATATTTTATTGTAAATTTAAATTAATTGGTGTTAATCATTTAATTAAGCTTTACGTATTGCCATTATGTAATAGTAGCAGATGATAACAAGAAATGTTTATTGATTAACTTCATCTTCTAGAATGAGAAACTTTTAATACTAATGCAGAAATAATGTTAAAATATTTTGATAGCCATAAAGTTCCTCTTCAGGATACAGCACGTACTTTCAAGGAGCCATCATCCATATCAAGATCCTTTTCTCAACATCACTCTTCCTCGCTTTCTGGAGAAAAATTTTCACACAAAAGAGAGAGAAGCTCCTCAGCTTCTGGTCATTACGATAAGGAAAGATTTCCCGAACACATATCAAAGAGGAAGAGCTCCAAAGATAAATTTGAAGCCCCAACAAAGAGATCATATGATGAGGATGATGATGTAATTGGTCACCACACAAAAGACCATAGAGATGGACCACCACAAAAACAACAGAGGTAAAATCTATCATCGTTATAAAGCCAAAAAATTGTGATAATAAAGTAATTTGAGAACATTCTATTTTTAGCTTTTGACACATAGTATGTTGGAGCCTAGCTTTTCTGATGAATTATTGAAGCAAATGGTTTGTATTATTTTTATTTAGTATACTATTCAGAAAATGATTTTTTTCCACCATGAAAAAAATCATTTGTAGATTATTTAAAAAGAATTAATAAGAGGTAAATATCTTATGCTAAAAAAAAAAAAAAAGAAGGAATCAGGAAATACAAAATTTATAAAAAAATATCTTAATATAGTAGTGTGATTCTCCAAATTTTCTTGTATCAAGCTCTTATCACACGTCAATTGTATGATATATAAAATAAAAGGATTTTTGATACAACATAAACAGGATTTTTGTAGAGTCTATTACTATTATTGATGCAGTCAGAGGAGAGAAAAACTTTCCAAAACTTCTTGAAACCCCTAAGACCATGCTATACAGCTCTCCTCACCCTATGACAAATCATTCGTAGGAATAACTTGTAAAGGTGATGTTGACCCTTATATCTTCAGTAGTAACTTAGTGAAGCCTTTACTTCAGTAGAGAATCAATGTTTTCCTAATATCTTTCAATACAGATGTAAATATTAAGTAAAATTAACTGTTGATAGTATCACAAAATCTATATTAAAAAAATATATATATGTAATGGATAAGAACATATTTGAGTTTGATTTTTAGGCATTACAACATTCATTTTTAATGTGGATAAATTGCTCCTCTTCAGTACATGGTATTAATTCAGATCTCACAATGGTAAAGTTGGATTTCTGATATTTACTTGTAAAGTTTTAATATACCCTGTATTGGGTCAAAATTATCATTTTGAAGACTTGTACCTCAAAATTTTTGAATTAATTGAAAAGTAAAATGAATTGATTTTTAATGAGTATGGCATTAAAGGTCTCTTTGATGTATACCTTTCCAATCTCAATCATATGAAGGATAAAGATTAATATATTGTCCTCTGTAGTATGGATTTGAAGTGGAAAAAAAAAGATGAATACGCCAAGGTTTTGAGTTCTCCTCTTATAATGTCTATGAACAAATATGTACACAGCATGGATAAATATTGATATTTGTGCAGCGACCACACTTATATAACTTTGAAGCAAGGAAAGAAATCACACGATTAGAGGAGTGATTCCCAGTTCCCACACTGCTCGCAGCATTCGTGCAATTTGCTGGAGGATTGGATTGTGATGACGCGAAGGATAAAGCTCTCTTTATAGGGCAGCTTAAAAGTGCTTAGGGACATCGTGGCTGATAATTAGAGCGCTAGCAACATTATCTTCATTTGAGCGTGTAACGCATTGGAGATTTCACGGATGAATAACAAGAACTTCAAGATCTCTTTATTAAAAAGACTAAGAACTTTGTACGCGTCAGGAGAGCTATGAGATATGAACGCATTTAATTCACCCATCCTTAGCCTTATTATTCCATGAGATTAATTCAGGAAACAATATTTTTTTTGCATGTTAGCTACATTTAAGTGGAGTTTATATAAAATGCTCTCAATACTTTTTTTTTTAACTAAATCTTTACAACTCTATTATTATTATATACATACTATCTATAACGACTTATATCTACCTAAGGTATATATGATTACTGCGGGTTTTTTATTCTTCTCAATAACTATACAAATATCTCACTTTTTTTTTAATAAATATATAAATTATATTTTTTATATATATATTTATATATATATATATATATATATATACTTATATATAGTATTATATAATAATGTAATTATTATATTTCAATGAATTTAGATTAATAAAGAAAGAGAAGTATCGAGAATCCAACAGTCAAGAATACCGTCGTACTCACTCATCGTCTCCACTTCATATTAAGGAAGAAAAAGTCCGCGAACGTACCCAGGAAAGAGATCGTAGTAAACCTCGTGTCCTAGAGCGGGTTAAGAAGAGAGAAGAACGTGTCAGAAAAGTAAGTGTTGGAGCCGAAGAAGGAGAACCAGTAAAGGTAGAAGAGAGTGAAAGAAGAAGAGTTGGAAGAGTAAAGAGTAGAGAGATCACTCTGGAAGATGCTTCGACTGAAGACAGTACTATTCATGAGGAAATTGAAGAGGAAAAGGTTCTACCTCCTGACGAAGAGGAACTCGAGGAACCATATGAACGTCATCGCGAAAGAAGCCCAGGAGGAGTTCAGATTACAATAAGATCCGATGGTGAAAGAGCAGTTAATAATAATAGCGATGGTTTTGTTAAGCCCAGGATAACTGGAAAGGTTTTCGTTGATCTACATTGTCCTCATTGCCCAGGACAGAATTCCGTTACTTTTGCGGTTAGTATGGGTGCTTCATTTTTTCTTTAAATTATAGTTTCATTTTCAGTTTTTTCATCAAAGAAAATGAGATTTACATGTCAGCAGTTGTCAAGAATAATGATACGACTCACAATTTATTATTTTTTTTAGTTTCATTTGTCAATAAACTATGCAAAATTCAAAGTTTCCATAGCGTTTTAAGTCGCAGCCCATTTGTCATTCATAGAAGTTGAATAATATACATTTCTATGGTCAAACAAAGCTTCTTTGACTTCTCCTGAAAGTTCACATTTTTTGGAGTTGTCACTATTCTTGACAACCGATGATGTGTATACTACCTAGGATAACACATGGATAGGGTGGGAAAAGATTACGCATATGGAATTTATATTTCATATATACAGAGATTTATGATTTTTTTTTTTATCAAATATACCTAGCTATGTACATCCTGCTATGTAAACTTTCTCAAGTCAACGGAAGATCTTTTTAGTTATCTATTGTCATATACACTTTGGGCTACCTATGAAAGTTTACATAACGTTAGAACTCTATCTGTGTGCTATTGCTGCCTTTAGGATTAATGGGCATTACTTTTGGAAATGGGGTTTTTATAGCTTGTGTATATGTTTAATAGATACTTGATTACCTATGATTTCGCTAATTAGTGTGATTTGACTCCTCTTTTTTTTTAAATAACGGTATAGCCACTATTTCCCAAAGCATATAATAATTTACTACATTTTAATGGACTAAACAAAACGGATGATTTTAACCATAAATTGGAAAGAAAAACCCAAGACATAAAATAGAAAATTCAGAAGACTCCAAATTGGCGTTATTGCGCAGCTCAGCACAGCACAGCACAGAACAGCAGCACAGCACAGCACAGCACAGCACAGCACAGCACAGCAACTATATTTGGCTGAATAATTGAGATGGGTATTGTTTAATTTAGCACCATCGTTTTGGTCTACAAGCGAAGAAGTGTTCTGCCCTTTGTTCCTTCTCGGGAAACCTGCCAGCCAGCAGTTCATAAAGGCAGTGAATCTCGTTGGTTCCTCTACTTTGTCTCCTTATTCTGTTACTGATCATCCTTCTTCAACTCAGGACGTCCTGCGTCTTTTCGATAGAGCTACTAACCTGTGGTATCTTATCGACACTGGCGCTTTTTATTCTATTCTACCGAGGCCGGCCTCGCAGAAGTCTTCAGTTTCACTCCCTGGACGTACTCTTTACGCTGCAAACGGCACCACTATTCCCATTTATGGCGAAAGATTCTGCACTCTTGATCTTTTTCTTCGACGTCAGTTTCCGTGGATATTTTTTGGTCGCTGACGTGTCACTGTCAATCCTAGGGGTTGATTTTCTATCTCTTTTTGATCTCATTGTGGATTTGAGGAACAGACGCCTAGTTGACGGTTCAACGTCAATTTCCTCTACAGGCTCAGTGGTGTCTTCTGCCCTTCAAGGCATATCTGCCAATGCTCCTTCTTCTTCAAATGTCTCGCATTTTCTCACCATTCTACATAAGGACTTTCCGACTCTGTTGAGACCCTGTTCTTCTTCTTCGCCCGTTAAACATTCGGTGGTTCATCACATTGAAACCACAGGCTCTCCCACCTATGCTAGAGCTCGTCGTCTGCAACAAGAAAAATTCAAAGCTGCCAAGGTGGAATTCGAACACATGCTTGAGCTTGGAATCCTCCTTCCTTCGAAGAGTTCATGGTCTTCGCCTCTACATTTAGTCCAAAAACCATCAGGTGATTGGCGGCCATGCGGTGACTATAGGGCCCTCAATGCTTCTACAATCCCAGACAGGTACCTTGTCCCACACATCCAGTCGTGCACTTCCCATCTGGCCGGTAAAACTATATTCAGCAAGATTGATTTGGTTAGGGCGTATCACCAAATTCCGGTGGGAGAAGAGGACATCCCGAAGACAGCCGTCACTACGCCCTTCGGCTTATTTGAGTACACTAAGATGCCTTTCGGTTTGAGAAATGCTGCGCAGTCATTTCAATGCTTTATAGATAGTGTTCTCAGAGGTCTCCCCTTCGCCTTCTCATACCTTGATGACCTCCTCGTTGCTTCCACCTCTCCTGCCGAACACGAGCAACATCTGCGTGCTGTTTTTGTCCGGTTAGACGAATATAGGATACGCCTTAACCAGCAGAGTGTGTTTTTGGTGTGCCATCTCTCACTTTATTGGTCACACGGTCTCCGATGAGGGTATTTGTCCTCTGGCAGAGCGTGTTGACGTCATTCGCATTTTTCCTCTGCCTCAAAATCAGAAACAATTGCGTCAGTACCTTGGGATGCTGATTTTTTATCACAGATTTCTGAAATAAGGCACCGACATTCTTCGTCCTCTTACCGCCCTGATTCGTCCCAAGAAACTAGGTAGCAGCACGAAAGTTGATTGGACTGACGAAGAAAAGTCTGCGCTTGAGGCCTCCAAAGAATCTCTTGCTTCAGCAACACTCCTTGTCCACCCACAGGACTCGGCACCAACAAGAATTCAGGTGGAGGCTTCAAATTTTGCGATTGGCGGTGTTCTTCAACAGCTCCTAAACGACGTGTGGTCTCCTCTTGCTTTCTTTTCTCGCAAGTTACAACCTGCTGAAACTCGTTACAGGGCTTTCGTCAGGGAGTTGCTTGCAATGTATCTCGCCGTCCGACACTTTCGTTACTTTCTAGAAGGTCGTGAGTTCCATATTCTCACTGACAGCAAGCCGCTCATTTTTGCCATGATCTCTAGGCATGAACGACACTCTCCTAGAGAAGCGAAATATCTTGAGTATGTGTCCCAGTTCACAAGAAACGTGCGACAGATTTCGGGATTGTACAACTTTACGGCTGACGCACTCTCCCTCATCGAAATTGATGCGATTTTGGCCTTACCCCACATCGACTACGAGGCTATGGCGACGTGCCAAGCTAACGAAGACCCTGCACTTCTAGAAGACTCTTCCCTCCAGCTGGAGTGGCTTCAACTCCCTAAGATAAAGAAAAAACTTTTGTGTGACGTGTCCACGGGTTTCCCCTCGACCTTTTGTGCCTCCATCCTTTTGTAAGGCTGTTTTCCTCAATCTCCATTCGTTGTCCCATCTAGGTATTGAGGCTTCACGCAAACTTGTTACCGCTCGTTTTGTGTGGCCTGAAGTTAATGCCAACGTCTCAAAATGGACTCGCAATTGTCTCTGGTGCCAACGTTCAAAGATGCAAAGACACACAAAAGCCCCCCTCGGCACTTTCTTACCTCCGGATGATCGTTTTGAACGCATCCACATTGATATCGTGGGCCCTTTACCTCCTTCGCATGGCAAACGTTACATTCTGAACTGTATAGACCGGTTCACTAGATGGACTGAGGCCATTTCCCTCTCGGTTGCCACGGCGGAATCCATAGCCAGAGCTTTCTTGGCACATTGGGTTTCCCGTTTTGGCATTCCACTTTCTGTTATCATGGATCAAGCTCTTGTTTATGAGTCTTTTCTTTGGAGAAATTTCTTACGCCTCCTTGGTTCAGAGAAGATTCATACCACAAGCTTCGATCATATAAGCAATGGGATTATTGAAAGGTTTCACCATCAACTTAAAGCTTCTCTCATCCTCAACCAGACCATTGGACTGACGCATTGCCTCTCGTCATGCTTGGAATTCGCACTGCCATCAAGGAAAAACTTCAATGTTCTGCTGCAGAACTAGTCTATAATTCTACTCTTCGTCTTCTTGGTGAGTTCTTTTCTCAATCTTCTCTTCTTTTGTCCTACCCGCTATCCTATCTTACCTGCTCGAGGCGCTGTGCCCTGTCGTGGAAACCCACTCCTACACGACCACACAAGGTGCACTCCTTCATTCCGAAGGATCTTTCTTCATGTTCTCGTCATTGTAAGGCATGACTCTCATCGTACCTGGCTCCAACCTAAATACGACGGTCCTTTTTCGGCTATTCTTAGGAAGGAGAAGTTCTTCACGATATTCAACGCCCTTCCCGCACAGAGGTCGTTTCGATCGATCGCCTTAAGCCCGCTTATTTTGAGGCAAACCCTCCTGATACCCCGGTTTAGGATTGTTTCCACGCACAGTTCCGATTCCCTTTGCTACAGCACCTTCTTATAACACACCCATTCCCCACGTGGTTCTTTACCTTCTTTTTCCCCTCCTCCATATCTACCAACACCACTACAATCTGCACGGAATTTAACGAGTAACAATGTGGACAATGCAGCTCCGTCTCCGACTATTGCTCTTACTTCACGTCCGATTACTCGCTCGCGAACGCGAACTCAGACTTCAAAAAGACCGACTCCAACTCCAGCTTCCCGACCTTCCTTCCATCCAGCTTTGTTGCCTTCGGCATCGCCAAGTAGATCGAGTAGAGGTCGACAGGTGCGTTGGCCGAGATGCTATCTCGACTAATTCACCTGGACCTCTCCTCTGGAAGGGGGTTTATATTGTCTGAGTGAGCGCTCGTCTTACTATTGCTACTCACTGTGGTTAGTGCGACCTCAAGCTGATGCTTTGGTGAATTAGCAAGGACGCTTTAATTGTAGCTTTGTCTTTTTTGATGCAATCCGATCGACGCAAAGAAATTGGCGTTTAATTAAGCAAAAATCACTTTAATTTATATCTGGTGCAAGCCTCCTTTAGTGTTGTTAAGGTGCGTGAATGAAGGAATTATAAAAGTATACATTAGGAAATGTACAGGTTTTGGTGCAAAGTTAATTCAATTAATCAAAACTAGGTCCCAAGCCTTGGATAAAATATGCTTATTTTTCTTCATACACATTTAGCTTTGTATATAATAGGTAGGAGCACGAATCTTATATTACAAAAGATACCAGGTTAGGCTATAAACTGGTATCGCCATACGCTAACCTTGAGCGGGCATAAAGTCCGAATATTTTTTAGGCTTAAGGAAACTTGTTATTCTGCATTGCTTTCTTTACGTATTTATATATATATATATATATATAATATATTGTAGTACGTAATATATATATATATATATATATATATATATATATATATATATATATATATATATATAGTATAGTAATATATAATAATAAGATATATTATATTATATATATAGGTATTAATAATATATATAATATATATTATATATATCATAGTATATAATATATATGTACTGTGCAAGGTTAATATATATATATATATATATAAGTTATATACTAATGATATATATACTATATATTTATAGATTATAATTATATATATATAATATCCTATACACACCATCGGGCATATTATATAAGTAATAATTATATATATATATATATCTATAAGTATATATATTATACTAGTGTATATATATATATAGTATATATATAATATATATATATATATATATATATATATATTCAAGCGGAAATTGTGAAAGAAATTGAGACAGCATGCCACACAGTAAAGAAAAAGGTATCGTCATAATCAGGGTTGTGGAGTCGGAGTTGGAGTCAGAGTCGGGGAGTCGGTAGTTTGAAGAGAGTGGAGTCGGAGTCGGCAATTTTGAAAAGGGTGGATCGAGTCGGTAATGTTTGAAGAGGGTGGAGCGGAGTCGGTAATTTTCAAAAGAGTTGGAGTCGGAGTCCGGAGTCGGCAATTTTTAAAAGGTGGAGGAAAGAGTCGGAGTCGGTAATTTTGAAGAGGGTGGAGTTGGAGTCGGAAAATTTTTGAACCGACTTCACAACCCTGGTCATAATGGGGGATTTTAATTTTCCGGGCATTCTTGCTATTTTGTCTTAATGATAATTTCAGTAGTTCTGCATTCATAAATCGTGTATACTAGATAACTTTTTGAGCCAGATGGTCCAAGAACCCACAAGACACGATGAACTATTATACCTAATATTAACTAACGATGAAAGTATGGTGGATGAGGTTAGAGTTGAAGAATTTAGGAGCTAGTGACCATAATATAATTAGATTAAAATGAATGTGATATCTGGGCCCAAATTGCCAGAGTTAATAAGGAAAAGATCTTAGATTTCCGAAATGGCGATTTTACCAAATTTCGAGACATGCTTAGTACAACTGACTGCGATAAAGTGTTTAAAGAATATAATATAATTTTATATATGTGGGAACATTTTAAGCAAATTTTAATGAAATATTCATCGGTATGTTTAAAAGATAAACCTATTAGGGTGGCGCAAAGAGAAAATGTGTTTGGTGGAATAGAGAGATAAAAGAGAAAATTATGAAAAGCGTAGATGTTTGTCAAAATTCAAGGGTAGTATCAGGGAAGATATTAAGAAATTAATGAGGAAAAGTAGAATGAACTTTAACCATGGTCAATCACGAGACAGGCAAAAGAGAGAGGCAGAATTAATTTAGCAAGGAATAGTAAATAAGAAACTAAAAGAAGTTTTTTAGCTTTTATAAATTTAAAAAGTAAGAATAGGGACAATTGGTCCAATTAAATTTTGATGACAAATTTCAATTAGTTCAGATAAGGGAGTTGGTCAACATTTTCCAATGCTTATTTTGCTTCAGTGTTACTGAGGAAAGATTAGTTAATAGTTTGGAGACTAATAGTTTCTTGTAAGCATGTAACAAATAGACTTACAAATTTGACATTTGCGTCCAAAGATATTAACGTTTATAGTCATATGGATCCAAGTAAAAGCTGCAGGCCCTGATGGTATACTTTGGTAGAAATTCTAAAAGGGTAAGTACCCAGCATTGGCAAAGGCTACTGTATTTGAATTTTTTAAGCGATCTATGAGACATTTGGTGAGGGTACCAGATGATGGAAAACAACGCATCATGTTGTGCCTAAGTTTATAAGAAACGAGTACAGGAAGATTTTGGGAAATTATAGGCCAGTTATGCTGACACATCTCTGGTTTTAAAAGCGTCTGGTTATTCGAAAAAGAGGACAACGAGAAATATTTTGAAGATAACATAGATAGCCTGTATGACTTCCCCAGCAAGAATGTAAATAAACAATATGGCAGTGTCAGACAAACCTTTTAAGAATTTTGGAATACATTTACTGACTGCATTGACCGAAGGGATCCAGTTGATATTCGTATTTTAAGACTTTAAGCAAGCTTTTGATAAGGTTTCCCCACAAAAGGCTTGATGAAGAAGTTTATTGCAATGTGGTATAGGTTGGATTAAACATTGGATTAAAGAGTGGTTGCGAATAGAAAACAGTTGTGTACAACTAATGGCAATAAATCATCATGGGAAACAGTAGTGAAGTGGTGTTCCACAGGGTTCAGTGCTGGGGGCCATTATTGTTCCTCATTTAATAGTGAAGAGTGGTGAAATGATTTAGACCAGGGACTTAAATGCAAGTTTCTAAGTTTGCAGATAATACTAAAGTGGCCACCACAGTAGGAATAGTGAAAGGATGCATAAAGGTTCAAAAATGATCTTGGATAAACTTCTTTGGGTGGGCAGATAAGTGGCAAATTAATTTTAATAAGTAAAAAGTTGTAAGCGTTCTTCACCTAGGTTTACGTCAAATAAAAGTTTTAAACTACGAATGAATGGGGATTGGCTTGAGTCTGTGACCACATAAAAAAAAGATTTAGGTGTGATTAATAAGCATAAATTTGACAAGTAGCTTGATAACGTTGAGGGACAGAGTTAGGAATAAAGCAATAAGAAATGCTGGGCATAATAAATCGCAATGGTTGTTTTACAAGAGCAAGGAAGTAATAAAGTAAACTGTATAAGCTATGTTAGGCCAATAATGGAAGTATTGTGCACAAGTTGGGCCCCTTATTTAAAGAAAGACTTAGACATGCTAGCGAGAAGTGCAATGTGGGCAACAAGGCATGATTTAATGGTTTAGAGGGTAAACTATGAAGGAGCAGGCTGAGGAGTTTGGATCGTTTTCTGTAGAAGGCGATTTCTCCGGGGGGACATGAACAAGTCTACAAAATATTTCCATCTATTGATAATACGGAGACCAAATAAATTCTCCATAGTAGACAGCAAGGACAGTTGACCAGGGGCATAATAAGAAAAATTAAGGTAGAAAGCCATGCATCTTGATATAAGGAAAGATATGTAATTCCAAGTGATAGGTTGTTAAATTTTGGAATGGTTTGCCACAGGAAGTTGTTGAGTGTGACCTCGATTGCTACATTAAAAAGGCGTTTGGATAAGGTATGGATGGTTTTGGGTAATCATATAATATATTTAGATGAAGCCAAATTGTGGGGTTTTTAGCTACAAAGTAGTTTATTAATGTTAGACTGGCATGCGTGACCTGGAACTTAGTTATAAGAATGTGGATGGTTTTGGGTAATCATTCATATATATAATATATATATATATATATAATATTAATATATATATATATATATAGTATATATAAGCTATAAATATATATATATAATATAGTATATATATAAGTAGAGTAGAGCACTCGCTGCGACTAAGCCAACTTGGTGGATTTTTAGTTACAGTAAATTTGACAAGCCCTTTGCATGGGTGCTTTTTGTGGATTGCATGAGCATCGTTTTGGTTAGTGGGTTGACGTGGGAACAGTCCTCGTAGGCCTATGTGGCCTTCTACTGTCTCTATAGCTTCCTTAATGTCTAATATATATATATATATATAATATTATATATATATATATTATATATTTATATATATATATATATATATATATAATATATATATATATATATATATATATATATCATATATCACTATATATATTATGTTAGTTAATTATTAGCAAATAAACAAACAAATAATAATAATTTCAACACTCCTCTGTGTAAGTACATATTGTGTAGGATCTTTTAGCTGCAAAATATGCATGAACATAGAAGAGGGATTATTTGTAATTGCCCTGTTCCTAATTGTCTTGCTCTTTTTGTTAGGAACAGCGGTCTCCTGTTGTGGTTCTCTGTTATGGTATGTTGCAAAGGGCGGTAGAACCAGGGGGGGCTGAGGGGGCTGGCAGCCCCCCCCCCCGAAATTTCGATGATTAGAAATCTCTTTCAGCAGACAACAAAATGGATCTGAAGGATTTTCTTGGTCTTGTTGCGGGTCTTCTGGCTCTCGTCCGTGGAGCCAATCTTCAAGCTTCAAAGGTCACCATGTAAAGCTGGTCATTGAGGTTAGGTAGTAATGACCGCTTCTAGATAAGGATGAATGAGAATTGCTGTGAGTTTTCTTCTTTATTTCCTTAATTCTATTTTACAAAAGCGGGTTGGACCCCTGCCCTTGTTTGGGTTTAATTATTTATTAACACTTAATTGCTTGTAATGGTATTTTAATGTTGGTATTTTTGTTATTTATTTTTGCACTAATTCTGAAGAAGGAAGCTACATGCTGTTGCGATTTTGAAAAGTGATAAATCGGCGGCTTGGAAGCGTGGTTTAGGTCCACGAACTACAACTACGTTTTAAACATAGGGTGTGTTCGGCACTGCAGTTTAACTCTGTATTTCAAGCTCTGGTAGTTCAGCCTGTATAGGGATGTTCTTTCCACTTCCCACAGAGGGTCACCCCTCCACGTACCCCCGCTGCAGAGCTGAGGCCCGGGGCGCTTCTAATCCCGGTAGCGGAGTGGCCGGCGCAAATGGACGGCCTCTGCTGCGCATACGGTCTCTAACGCAGGCGGCCTGCACACCAAGGACGAGGGCGAAGAAACGAGGGCTGGTGTGGAGGTGCAGGAGTGGTGGGACAGAGGCGAGGAATACGAGAAGGGAAGTGGAACGTCGGCAGTACGACTTGTGAAGGCATGGCAGAAGGTGGTGGAATGGGAGGGGGCGGTAGAGGGAGAGGAGGAGAGGAAAAGGCAAGAGGACTCTGGGTCCAAGAGGAAGGAGTGGTGGAGATGGAAAGTCAGAGGGAAATGAAGGAGGAGAAGAGTCGGGAGGAGATGAAAGGAGGTGGAGACTCTGGTACAGGATAAGAAGAAATATGTAAGAAAAGGAAGAATTGGTTTTGGAAACAAGTCCGAAATCTTGGACGTCAGGAGGATTCGCTAAAAAATAGAGCCAGGTTGAGAATTGCACTACAATTACTTCGGTGCGAGTGGGACGTTGTATCTTGAAGAACTTCTTCTTAAAGTGAAACCGGGAACGGTCCGTCGTACTTGGGTTGGCGAGGAGAAAGCGGTGGAGTCATGCTCAACCAAAACATGGGTACAGGAAGAATCTTTCGGAATGTAAGAGTGCAACCTTTTGCTGGCGGGTCGGAGTAGGTCTCCAAGAGAGGGCACAGCGTTTTCAAACGGGTGAGATATAGGGTGGGATCAGCAGTAGCAAGAGGAGAGATTGAGAAAAGAACTCGCCCGGCAGACGGAGAGAAGAGCCATAAACGAGTTCGGAAGCTGAAACACTGAAGGTCTTTCCTTAACGGCAAGTGCGTATACCAAAGCATAACCAAAGGGAGAGCTTTCCGTCAATGTCTGGTTGTGGGTGGTGCCCTAGAGAGAAGAACCTTCAGCTGACGGTTGGAACCTTTCAACAAATCCCCGTTCGAGATGGGTGGAACTGAGGTTTGTATGGGATCTTCTCAGAACCAGCAAGCGCATCAAATCTTTCCAAAGGAAGGGTTCGAAAACGCGACTTGATCCGTCGTAACCGAGAGAGGAAATGCCAAACCGGCGAAGATGCCAATGGGACAAAGAAAGCTTTAGCACTCAGATTCAGCTTGTAGCAACAGAGAGTCGGGATAACTTCTGTCCCGAAGTGAACCTATCATAACGGTGAGGATATATCCGCTTGCCATGAGAAGGTGGGAAGGTCCAACAATGTCGATGTGGACTCCCAAAACCGTTGACCAGAGGCAAGAAAGTGCCTTAAAGGGAGCTTTAGTATTGTCTTTGCCACTTTAAGACGCGCTGACAAGCCATAAAGGCGCGGACCCAGTTCGCTACGTCAGCGTTAACTTTAGGCCACAAAAAACGAGCCGTTACCAGTTTTCGTGAAGCCTCGACGCCAGGGTGTGAAAGCGACATGGAGATGCAGAAGACCTGGCCTTTCGAAGAGCAATCAGGTACGACAAAGGAACGAGGATTCCTTTGAAATGTCGCACAAGAGTCTCTTCTCTATGCCCCGGAAGATTAAGCCACTGCAGCTGTAGAGAAGAGCCTGTTGAAGATCCGATATTGTCTTTGCTCACTGGCAAACGCGAGGCGGCCATGGCTGCGTACTCAATGTCAGGAATCGGGAGAAAGAGCGTTAATTTCAATCCGAGAAACGAGCATCCCGCGTGAATATATCCCCCTCCGGAGATGTGACGTATTTCTGTCGTAAACTGGGAAACCAATTCAAGATGACGAGCTTCACGGGGAGAGTGACGTTCATGCCGTGAAGCCATCGCAAAGTGATCGCTTTGTGGTCGGGTCAGGAATGTGGAATTCTCCCGTCCCTACCAAAAATACCTAATCGTGTCCGAAACCAGCAAGATGCATAGCGAAGCAACTCCCCCTTCCCAAACCACTACTACCGGTTGTTTCGCGGGTTGCAGCTTGCCAGTGAAAAAGAAGGCCAAGTGGGCGACCATCACCCTTTTGAACTGCGCTGAAGCCAGCCGCACCAACAGCGAAATCGGAAGGCATCCAGCCGCACTCTTGCTGCGTGCGGTATCGTGGAGGATGAACTAAACAGAGCGGCGGAGGCGAGGTGCTTCTTTGGAAGCCTCGAAGGCAACTCCGCTGCCGGAGACCAGTCGACCTTAGTGGTGCTGCCTCGTTGCTTAGGACGAATGAGTCGCGTAAGCCGGGCCTAGGAGGGCTTACACGCCTGTATTTGAGGCAATGTCGATGATAGTAGTTTAACTATCATCCCCAGATATTGACGAAGCTGCTTTTTGTTCTGGGGAAGTGGAAAGGCGCGGATGGCGGCGACAAGGTCTTACAAGAGCGGCAGATACCCCAGGCCGAATACTGTGCGACGCACAGGAAGTAAGGGCAGAAACGCCAGCCGAATACAGACACTTGGTAAGGGATTGAGACGAATTCCCAGAGCATCATCCACCTATCCGAGATAACCGCCACGTAGGTGATCATAATATATCATTTCAGGGAGAGGAGGAAGCGACTAAAAGATCATCTAAAGTATGCCCAAGCAAAAGGAGGCCACGAGGATAGAATCGATGAACCTCTGGAAGGACTGGGCTGCATTTTTTCAAACCGAATGGCATTCTTGTATACTCAAAGAGGCCAAAGGGGGTGATTACAGCTGTCGTGGGAACGTCCTCCGGAGCCACGGGTATTTGATGGTAGGCTCGAATTAAGTCCAAAGAAGAAAAAATGGTGTTGCCAGACAGGTGGGAAGTGAAACCTTGTATATGCGGCACAGGGTACCTATCCGGTGTCAGATGGCAGAATTCAAAAGCCTAAAAATCCCACAGGGCTCCTCACCAATCCCCCGTAGTGCCTTTAGGAACATGTGTAGCGGGAGAAGACCAACAACTCTTGAAGGGGCGCACAATGCCAAGTTGCAACATGTGATGAAACTCGGCCTTGGCGGCTTGGAGTTTATCAGGAGGAAGAACGGCGAGCTCGAGCAAAGGTGGGTGGCCCAGTAGTTTCGAAAAAATGTTCCAACAGAAAGGTAACAAGGGGTATCGGAAGAGCAGGGATGCAATAAAGGAAAGGAATTCCTTCTGCAGGAGGGTCAGAAAGGGAAGAGCTACTGAAGAAGTTGAGGAGCAAATAGCAGAAACAGTCGAGACCTTTACGAGCAGACAGCAAAATAGCTAGCACCGGGAGTAATTATATATGCACACACGTATCGCCATCGACCATTCGGCGATTACGAAGCTCGAACCCATAAGATTAAAATGGACAAAAAATCAGCACCGAGGATGGGCTGTGTCCACCTCAGCGACGAGACAAACCCATGGGAACTTGCGCGGAGAAAAAGATCCAACGTGCAAAAACGCTCTCCATATACCGGAATGGAAGAGCCATTAGCAGCGAAAAGTTGGCGGCCAGGGAGAGGGATAGCAGACGTCCTGCCGAAGGGTCCCGCTGGGTACTTAGCGAAAGCTGGCCCCAGAAATCGATCCAAGAAGGCAAGTTTAGAGACTGATCTGTGCAGTAGTAGGAAGACAGAAGAAAAAGGAAAGCAGCTCCCGTCGCTCCTACGACGGGATGGCTGTCGAGTTCCCCTGATAGAGAGCGGCAGGAAGGATCGCATCTTCTTGCATCCAATGCCGAAAGTATGGTGAATAATACACAGTACCAACACTGAGATACCTTGGCGCTGGCGTGAAGGAAGAAGCAGAATGGTGAATGCGATGGACCGACGAGAAGGACGAAAGTTTGGAAGAGTGGGCATTCACGAGAGCGAAAAGTGGTTATTGTATAATTGCCTAGCTGTAAGGGACGAGTAAAGCTGGCAAGTTTGTTAGTTCGCCGGCCATGCCGAGTTTCGAGAGAACCGAAACCCGGGGTATTCCTAGGCAGCTGCCGATGGAGGAAGGTTTTGTACTGCGAAAGGCGTGGACTGACGTAGGGAAGGTTGAGACGGTGGGGTGAGAATAGGATGTTGAGCTGGATAGGAGGAGAAAGGCGGTTGAGGAACAAGAGGGGGAAGAAGGGTGGCGGAGGCGTTGGTAGAGTGGTACTGGGGAATGTGTTGGGCGTGAATTGTAGATGGTTGAGGAGGTGCGAGAGTTGAGAGGTAGGAGAGTACGGAGGAAACGGCGTAGGCGGTGGAGACCAAAGGCTCCACCGGAGGGCGCAAAAATCTGTCTGCTGTAGCGGCAACCTCAGTGAGGGACAACGTCGGTTTATTGATTGCAGTACGCTGGGATGTCGAGCAGGCATCTTCTGGAGGAAGAGGGCTGCGAAATTAATTTCTATTCTTCCGTGTAGATGAGTGCGCCCAATAAACACAGCATACCTAACCACAATTCCGAGGGTTTTCTGGTCGCCAGTGAGATGCCTCCACAGCAGAGTTTCCAATTGTTCCTCTCTGGTGGGAGCCAAGCGGCGATAATAAGGGTTTTGAGGGTGTTGTAAGGGGTTGTAGAATTTCTAGTTGTTTGCCAGGCATCCTTGATTTGAAGGACGGCAAGATTCTGGTAGAGCATACACAACTCGGCGAATATCTCTCCTTCTCCGTCTTCGATGGTCAGGAGGCTGCCTCGCCAGGTCAAACACAAAAGCTCGGATTGTTTATGAGACAAAGGTTGCAAAATGGAATCGCTCGCGAGGAAGTAGAACAGACAAAGGCGTAGAAGTTGGCAGAACGAACAAAAAGAAAAAGAAGTTAAATACGAATGTGAGGCATATATGCAATACACTAATAACGGACCGAGGTTGGAAAAATCAAAGAAATTCAACCTTAGGAGCTAGCCAAGGATTAAAATGAGGCTGTTGCGATATAAATTGCCAAAATACTTTTATATTTATATATATAATATAAAAAAAATAATATTTAAATTTTTTTTATAGTTATTAATTATTTTTTTTATTTCATTTGAGGTGAGTGCTACGAGGGTAGTCCACATCAACACAAGGTGTGGGCTATACTTGTTATGGGGGGATACCACACACAAGGCGAGTGATGAATAAGTAATAAGGGTTGAAATAGAGATCAATAATAAGAATAATGAATAATAATATAATCAATAGATAATAATAATAAATATATAATAATAATAATAATAATAAATAAATAATAATAATAATAATAAATAATAATCAATAATAATGTAATAATAATATAATAGACAATAGTAGGGATGACAGGTTACGTGGTTTGTATGGAATACAGAACTTGCCAAGGTAGGGGTCCAACTGCTGGATTTGGTGCCGAAACAGGCTGGTGGCTGCTGCCGCTGCGACTTTCTTTTGAGACTGTTACGGAGGGCTTGAGTGATTTGATGCAGCAAGAGGCTGGGGGCTGCTGTTAAGAAAGAGAGAGAGGACGCAACACAACAACGTGGGTAAATCTAAACCCGTTAAAAAAACAATAAAAAAATAAATGTTTTCTTTTTTAGTAATGTATGTCTGCGACAAAATGGATCTGGAGGATTTTCTTGGTCTTGTGGCGGGTGTTCTGGGCTCTCGTCCGTTCGGAGCCAAATCTTAACAAGCTCAAAGGTCACCTATGTAAAAGCTGTCATTGAGGTTAGGTAGAATGATCCGCTTCTATGATAAGGAATGAATGAGATTGCTGTGAGTTTTCTTCTTTATTATCCTTAATTCTATTTAACAAAAGCGGGTTGGACCCTTGTCCTTGTTTGGGTTTAATTATTTATTAACACAGTTTCTTGCTTGTAATGCTATTTTAATGTTGGTATTTTGTTTATTAATTTTGCTTAATTCCCAAGAAGGAAGCTACATGCTGTTGCGATTTTGAAAAGTGATGAATCGGCGGCTTGGAAGCGTGGTTTAGGTCGCAACGAACTACAACTACGTTTAAACATAGGGTGTGTTCGGCACTGCAGTTTAACTGTATTTCAGCTCTGTAGTTCAAGCTCTGTATACTGATGTTCTTTCCACTTCACAGAGAGCACTTTCTCACAATTGATATATATATATATATATATATATATATATATTATTATATATATTATATATATTATATATTAATATATACCTATATATATATACTATATATATATATATATATAATAATATATATAAATATATATATATATATATAATATATATATATTATATCTATAATATATATTATATCTATATATATATATATCTTATATATATATATATATAGCTCACCGGTATTTATTAGTACATATATATAAATATAATATATAATTAATAATAATCGAATATTGAAGCTCTTATTCAGAAAAAAAATCAAAAAGCATAGACCAACAACTGGACCGACTCAAATAAGAAAAATCGTGAAGGAACAACGCAGAAAACTTTGTACGCCAATAATTGAAACTAGTACGTTTATGTGCCAGCAAGGTCCTTGCATTAAGGGGCTCAAGTAAATCTGGACGTATTGAATTATCAACTCCAGCTGAAAACGACGGAAATTTAGAAGCCTTCTAGGTTTCGAGCAAATACAGGGTGACCCAGGTTTTTGAAAACCACTAATACTTCTATCGTCCAAAAACTCAATGTAACGAGTCCGATGATACAGACGAAATCATACAGTCATTACTCAGCTTATACAAGAGAAAATAGTTGCAGGAGAAGTTAATAAAAACAATTTGTTTTTCATAGCTGATGAAACAACGATATTTCCCAAACAGAACAGTTTTCAACTTGGTGTAAGGTACGCGATTGGGTTGGTGATGGAGGTGATACTTCCTTTACTTTAAAAAGATGATTTTTTATCATTTGTTCCGGTTTAATATCTCAGGGAAAGCATTGGCAAATGTAATTTGGGAGAGACTCGGCATCTGTGGTTAAAACTCGAGAAATTTAAAGGACGTCAAGAGATACTGTGAGCCTCTTTCGCTTGAGGAGGCGAATTCCGAGGAGGTGCAAATCTGTTATTTACGGAATGAGTAATCCGTAAAGCTTTATACAGAAACGATTGTGTAGCACATGTTTTAATCTATGTCCTCGTCAACTCGTCCTTCTAAAATTCAGTAGGCCCATTCGAAAACGCTATAGGCATTCCTGAACTCCTTGATAATACTCCGCTTTTTTTCGATCGAGTCCGAAACGCACAAAACTTATACAGTACACTTGGAAGATATAATAGAATAGAGTTTCTAGTAACAAGCAAAATGAACAAGTAGGAATCAACAAAGGATGTGCGAGATTCCAATGGTTGTGCACGGCGAATGAAGAGGTTCTGCTTTTTAAATGAGACTCTTGAGTAGGGCTTAATAACTTTTTTGCGTCATTGGAAGAAATAAAAAAATGGCTGGGTGAATTACATCACAGAAAGCTAGCCTCGTTGTTAAATTCGCAATCAGTTAATTTGAATTTTAATAGATAACATTTTGACGTTTTAAAGTTAAATTTCTTGAATAACCTTACACCTTGTGCGAGAGAGAGCACGTTTATCACATGAGTGTCCAATTTGGGACATTGTCAGTGCAATAAACTGTATGAAAGACATTCTTCACCCATTCTCGAAAACAGTACACAAAATGCAGACCACTGAGTTTTTAAAACCATCTTCACAGCAAGCTAAAAATTATGCGACAGTCCTTAGTATTGAAAACAATCCAGAACTACGAAAGATTCCGAAAACATCGATTGTAATGTGCCTCTCAATCAGATCCCGGAATCATCATTACTGCATCTGTCAGTTTTCTATTCCCGTTATTGATAATCTGCATTTTTTACGTTGACTGCATAATCCGATTTCTCTCGCTGAAACTACTATGCATATGTCACTTCAGTAATATTTTACCCAGAATATTGCAAATGTACCTTTTTATAACGCATAATTGGAAAAAGCATGACACTAAACTCTTTTATAAAAACGACCTTCCAGATCCTTCGCACAGGGTATACATAAAAGGAGAGTGGCGGTCACTCGGCACAGCGTATACGAGGTATGAGTCTTGCTAGAAAATAAGACAAAACAACACAATAGAACCTTGGTGAGAAACTACGAGG